>CM031234.1:801343930-801556430 GCA_018340775.1 Taxus wallichiana var. yunnanensis
TGTCAATTATTTTCATATCATTATCACTTGATCTTAAAATGAGTTGGTACCCTTCGAGGAAGCCCATTGGTCCTTGCTAAGCAAATCATCATCTCCTTGTCTAATATTTATCTTTTTAGATATCTTTTCATGTAGGTTCTCTCATTCACTTGAAGAAGGAGCTTTGTGTCCGTTGTACCTCCATTCATCCTAACATTGCATTGTCGGCGCAAGTATCATTAAACCTTGTCATCTTTTGATTTTTTGGTGTTTTATCATATAATTGTGAACCAAAAATCACCATGAATATTCTAGCATGCCCACTTTGGGACCCTTAGTACCTTTTTCATCATGTTTTATATCGTATTATTTTCTTTCTTGTCAAATTATCTAACTTTTCATCTTTAAGGGCATTGTTGTCTCTTCTTCAAAAATGCGTAAAATTGAAAAATTAAAGGGAAATAAGCGAACACAAGAACATTTATTTTTCCTTATTTTTTCTTTCATTATTACACATTATTTGATCTACCTCATCGAAATCAATATTTATTTTGGATCTTAAAAATAACTTTCATTTTTCTTTCTCACATAGCTTAGTTAGTGGTTAACGTATTGCATTCATGATTTCCCCTCACACACAACCAAACCACATCATAAATACAACTTGCATCTAAACACTTCCTTCTTGGTTTACCTACTTTGATTTCATCAAAAAGGGTGAAACCGACTCGGTATTATGGCCAAGTATAAATAAGCGGTGGGCGGTATACCGGTTAAGCATCTAACACCCTTATTGATGTGGGATCATGGGCGAGGGGATAGGCCCTAATACCACACTTTGTACCGAACACCAACACTAACTTGGGCCTCATGTACCTTCAGGTATATTGAAGACTCGAGTGTTAACTCCTCGAAACCAACCTTAGAAAGCCTCTTCTATAGTTCCTTTTCAACCATTTTTCATTTCACGCTTTTCTTAAGATAATCAAGAAAATCTAAAAGTGTTCTTGTGATTATTTACTTTATGTTTCTCTTAAACAACCATGTTTCTTTTCTTTATTGCTTGATTGTTCAGTTCATGGTTTTGACTAGACTATAGTTTTCCCTTCAAAACATCTCAAATATGGCATATTCCCTTCACCAATTCTTAGAATCAACTCAGTCTCACATTCAAAAAATCCCAAGCATGTAAAATTAATTGCAAACACCCTTAGAAATAGATCAAGAACCTTTACATTCTCCTATTACGGATTCTACGACATCGTAAGATCCTTGCCTTGACCCTCTGTAGTTCTTCTAGAGTGATGACCTAGTCTTTACAAAACTCTTAGACTCTAACTTGATTCCCCTTTTTATTTACCTTGCTTCCAAGGGTATTCGTATATGTTATCCCCTATCCAAAATATCATCCATCTACTAAGGTCAACACTTGTGACTAGTCCAAGCTTTATGACATTGAATATCAACATGTTATTTATCACATCACTCCTTACCCCTCTAGTAGTGATATAGGGACGTTAACACATGTTTAATCCACTTTCATTGCTAGTTTCGAACTTAATTTCATATAATCGCGAGAACATGACTAGCCAAGAAGCACTTACATCATCAGCTTCCTCACCTAGCCCATAGGTTACACAAACTCATACTACTACCTCCCCACCCTCATCCGATCCACGCTGACCTATGCCACTCCTCATCCTCCTACAATATCAATCATTGTCACTCTCCCCACAAATTTTTTGATCATGTCTCAACCTATCCCTTCACAACAACCTACATCTTCGATTCAAAATCTAGCCTTATCCATCCCTTCATTTATCCCACCTATCAATATGAGTGTTATTGTTAACACTCTACCCTTTCACAACAATCATCCACTGCACCTATCTCATAATATAGTTACATCTCTTCTCAATACATCCCACAACCATCACAACCTCCCTTGATAGCTTTACTCATTTTCCCTATCAAGATATCTAATCTTCAAAACCATTAATCTATTAATACACTCATCATATCCCGTCACGCCTCCTTCTCAATATATTTCAATACCAAATCACTTGTATCAGCAATCAAATGCTCACACTTATAATTGATCCATTCCTTCTTCTTCAAACACACATCCACCTCGAGCGATCACATGCATGTGTTATTAAGCGAGAATAGTTAGCCTTGAAGCAGTCACTATGGGACCTAAGAACAACCTTTCATACGAATAAATTTGCAACAAACTTATCAACCCATCTATGCCTTTCAAGGTCTATCCTCCACTAGTTCGCACGTACATGAAAGCGTTATGTCCGCCAATAGTAGGCATCTAATTTCTTTGCCCATGTCGAATTTGGTGTAGAAAGTTCATTTAAGGAACGCCTTTCGGCATAAATATTACAATATTGACAAAGACACACATTCTATTTTATTGTTTCTTCTAGATAAAATGTTACTCAAAACCAAACTTAGAGATATTACACGGTTAAAATAAGAGCCACAAAGCAATCAATTCCAACCATGCATGTTATAAGAGGGTTGGGCAGATTTTTGATGTGATCATTTTTTTTTTGTAGGGGAAACTTAGATTAGGGTTCAACCCAATGTTTGGTGTATCGTACATAAACACTTTTGCAAAAATATTTTAGGGTATTCACTTTCAATGTTGGCTTAGACTAGATGTTGGATTTTTACACCGATAGCCATCTTTGATATCTACGGGAAACATCAATGGCCAAAAATCAACATGTCATGAAGTGCATTGATTGTATAGATCCCGACCTTTCAAATATTTTGACTCGACATTTCTCATCTTTAATGTTATGGCCATCCCTTTCCATCGTTTTTAAGTAATATATTTGATGTAATAGTGTAACAATCTTTGTCATCATGTAAAACGTGTCAGGAAATGGAGTTGATGATGTGTATTGCACTAAAAAGAAATGAAAAATTTTAGAAATTGAATTTATATGGATCTTTACATTGATAGTTGTTGTCTAAGTGGGAATTGCCTAGCAAACTATGACACATCGGATGATGGAGTATCTCTGCATTAATGACCAATCGAGGGTGGAAAATGGGCGAGTTGTTATTCTTGATGTATGTCATATTAACAACATAGCATACTGACGGTTGTGGCATGTTTTCCATCACCAAACAAGTCTTAAGAATGCCTTGATCTCTGTCTCCGCCAACATGGACACCAATATTCATCACACTTCAACTAATACCAGCGGTCATTGTACGCACCCAATTTTGCACATGTTGCATTGTCAAAAAAATGGTTCAAAGTCCCCTATGATGATTATTATCTTTTCCAATGGTGTTTGAGCCCTATTTCCTCTTTGCAGTGTATATTTGTAGCTTAGGATGCTTTACTTAGCCATTTCCTTGCTTTTCCTACTTTCCATTATATTTCCGCGGTATTTTCCTTAGCTTTTGGCCTTAAGTTACGGAAATGACGCGCAATCTACGCAACTATTGGTCTACCTTGGCGCGATTTACGCAACCACCGGCTGCGCCTAAGTGGTGATTGCAAGCAACCACCCTCTCGCGCAAATGGCCTATCGGTTGCGTGTGGTTTTTCCAAAACCTCTTTTGGTGTGTTTTGAACGTGTGTCCACATCTTCAAACATGATTTTAGTGCACGTTTCTTGGTCAAATTGGTTGTTTGTGGGCTTGATAGATGCATACTAACTTCCTCTTCTTCCCTTGATGACTAATTGTAGTTAACTTCCCCCTTTTGTTGTGATGTGGCACCCCATGGTTGCCAAATGGCTTAGACCATTTCTCATCCTATGTTCTATAAAATCCAAGCTTCTTCTGAAGCAAAGGACGAAGATTTTTATTGTGATTTGCGTCATTATGTTGTTGTGATCTTGCTAGAAATTACACAACCAAACACTATTCTCTTATGTTGTTCTTCTTCTACCTGCATTGTTGTTGCAGTGCCAAGAAAGCCACCATTTCTCCAACACCTTATTCTTTGCTTTCTGCATTCCCATTGTAACTCCTGGACTCACGTGAACATTGAAGTTGGAAAATAAACTGAGGGGACACAAAGGTAAACCAAAACCAGCTTTTCCGCGACACCGCAAATTTCAAAGTTAGGGATGTACTTAGCTTTCTTGAATCTTTCATTTAATCTGTATGCACATTGTTGATTAGAGTAGTAAATCATTTCAATCCAATTCATTATAATAGTTAGATCATTTACTATAGCTTTCATTTCTTCTGTAAAGCTTCTGGTGATAGATAACTTCCTTGCCTATCCCTGTGGGTTTGCAAGGAAACTTGTATGGAGGAAAGCTTCTGCATTAATTTAGAATCAACTGTAATATCATTTTATTTGTAAAACTTCCATTAAATCCTTATTTACTTCTATTGGGGAAGTTGTAGGGGAAGAAAAGCTTCTGAGAAGCTTTGATTTTTTCCCGTGCCTCTGAGGCATAACAGAGGATTCTCATCCATAATTACATTTTGGAAAAGTTTTTCTTAATTAGAATAGCTTAGATTTGTTTTAGCACAGATAGATAATCACATCTAGTTATTTATTTGTTTAGGATTTGTTAATTAAATTGTAGAAGCAATTTCTTCATTTCTTCATATTTCCTCTGTTATTTTCCTAGAAAAGCATAAAATCCAAAAAAATTAGTTTAATTTGATTAGATTGTTATTTATTGTTTCGTTTCTTTTATATAATTGAAAAAGCACAAAAACATAGATTAGATTTCCTTTATTTAAATTAGTTTTCTTTCTTGTATTAGATTAATTAAATACGCACTTCACATGACCATTTCAGCCCTAGAGAACCTAGATATTACATCTTTGAGCCCATAGTACCACAACCTAACCAACAAGCAAGCGTTATCATACATTGACCAAGGTCTTCGGATTCACATCTTTCGGACCACTTCACACTTGCCTACTATCACTGCACAATTGAGAGCTTTAAACACTGAAGATGACAGAGTTTTTCAAAATTTTCTCATATTTCTACGCTTCTATCCACCAAGTCCTAGAATTTCGCTTCGGCCTACCTCTGAACGACCACACCTCTGAAGTCCAAATTTTGGACTTCGAAATTTCTTCATTCCCCGAACCAGCTCGAACTCCCGAGATCCTTTGCAATGCACTTAGCCTGCTTCACTAACTTGCTCGGCTCGAGCCCGAAACATGAGCTCCCGTGGCTAAGTCAATCCCTCAATTTCCTCTCTGTGAGGTCTTGTTTGTCCAATTTCACCTGAGGGGCAAAATTGGATAATAGTAGTATCCCGCAAAATTCTCTTTTCTCATTTGCACAACTCATGCGGTTGTTCTTACAGCACTTCTCCATCAATATTGCCTATAAAATCTCCATCATTGATCTCTATACTGTCAAATAATTTGAGGATGATTCCATTGTTGATTTCGTTGTCGGATGGCGCTTAATTATCAACCAACTCTCATTCTCTCTTCCACAAACCGATACGATCGAGTTATATTCGGATCTCGTACCAAACATATATCATCAACTATTTAATCTTTCCAAATTTTTGATGAGGCTTCTACCATGGCTCGAAACTAAAACTCCATGCCCTTAAGGACAGTAAGGATAAACTCCGATCTAAGAAACCAAACCCTGAGTCCTCTTTTAAACCTTCTTCCAACAATGAGAAATCTAAAAGGTTTTGCAAACGCAGTCGTTTTAAAAATTACATCCAAAGGTCATTTGGATCTCAAATGATCCAAGCCTCAATGTAAATACACACCTTTAGGGGATTCCTATAGTGTTATATTTGCAAAAAACATAGTCGTTTGTATGATTATACTCCCTCTTATCCAAACCATTGACATATCTACTTCCAAACCATCATGGTATAGAGAAAATGATTATTGTAAATACCATCAAGTCAAGGACACGACATAGAGAAATGTCGTTCATTCATAAATGTCCTCCAAGACCTTATCGACCATGGTGAATTACAAATTGACAATCCAAACACACCTCCGAATAAAAATTTGGATATGTTTAAATAACCCTTCCCAAATCATCCCCCAACCGATAACCTCATCCAATGTTGTAGGATCTCATCATACCATCAATATTGTCAACCAATCCTCATCCACATCTACAACACCATCTATTTCCACAATAGGAGCATCGACCGAACAACATCACTCCTCAAATATCCGCACCACTAAGATCACAATCCTATCTACATCGTAACAACCAGACCTTACCACATCCATTAATGTAGAGACTTCCCATACTATACCTTCGGGATCACCTAGAAAAAAATCTTGTCGTCGAAATCTTAAATTGCTCTTTCCAAGACCATGTCACCCAACAGTGAGCCCAAAATATTGGTAATATGACACAAAAATGTACAAATCATCCATCAAGAAAGATAGAAATCGTGCAAAACACTCACTAGACAAGCACACCATAGGGTAACATGTCCTTACCTTACATTTTGGGGCATCATCCTTCATTCAAGTTTTAAATCACCATCACAAAGTCCAAACTTGTCCGTGACCAACACCTAGACGTGCCTCACAAAAAAATACTCAAGCATCTCATGCTCTTAAACTGTCAAATAATATGCCCCACCCATCATCCTCATCATCAAGATATTACACTAAAATTCTTGAAAAACTCATCCAATCAGCATTCATAACATTACCCCCTATTAAGCCCCTCGATCCTAGGGATGCAAATCTTCCTTGTATAACTATGAGGCATTATGTGTTTACCATCAAATACCAAGACACTACACAGATGACTGAAAATCCCTCCATGCTATAGTTCAAAGTATTGTTAGTGAAAGGACTTCTCCCCACAAACAAAAATCAGCCATCCACCACCTCAATGCAACCAAATCCCAACATCTAAACAAACTGACTCCACAAGCCCCTAAACATATAAATTTCAAACCATCACTCAATATCATTGTTGACTATTTTTGGTCATCATCGAAAATGGGTATATGAAACTTTCGGGTTATTCGTTTCCAATGGTAGATTGCTTGCAAAAACACGAGACAGTAGGCATTTTAGCATGTTGTTCTAGGATAATCATTCCTCATATAAGAGGTCATTTCAGACTTGATCTTTGTCAAGGTCATGCATCAACCTTTTCAGACTGCTGCAAGCTCGTGACAAGGATGGGAAGGGCGTCGTATATCGAAACTACTTAAGTAGTAGGTTAGCAGATTTGAAGTGTTGAAGTTAGTACGGTTTGCATCGATTGTGTTTACTTTTTTATTATCAAAGGAAGGTACAATTAATTCATTTTATTCTTTTATGATTAAGTGAAGTTGCATTAGTGTGTTGAGTTGCATAGGTTCATTCCATATCATGTTACTGAAGAAAATGAAAAGAGACATAAATAACTCATCACATAAAGCAATTTTCATTTATTCATAAGGAAAGAGTACATTTATCCCACACAAGCCGTGGGATATGGCTATTTAAAGTAAAAGAATGCATATAATTGTAAAATTGGAAACGTAAAAGGAAAGAAAAACACGTCATTTCTTGAGGAAGAGGGAGCCACTCCTTTGCATGATATTGCTCCAGTTGTCCTCATCAATCTGCTTCATGGTACTTGAAAGAGAAAATAGATCATGTTAGAGCTCGGGGTTTTGTCTTCCTTGTTATATTTCCAATTTTAGAAGTACATGCATTCTTAGGTACAAAATAAAAAAGAGTGAAATTGAGTATAGAACATGATGATCATACTTTCAAGAGAAATATAGATTTGTGATGATTCATTAATTTCTCATATTAGATCACAATAGTAATAATCATCTTATGAAGGTACAAATATCTAAAAAAGCTGAGTTACGAAGTCGCAATTTGTAACTTAGATCAAATTTTAGTATCAAGTTTCAGCCATATTAACTTCTCATCAAGTTACTGGTTGTGCACTAAGAAGCGATCATCCAAGAAAATATAAGTACATATGCAATTATGCAACTTTCAAGAAATAGAATGAGATACATCTTATCTTTACATTGACATGAAAAATAGCTTTCAAAAGAATAATTGCATGACAGTTTTCAATCATAACATATCACGAAGCGAGAATCAAAGAATGGTTTTATGTTCTACAAGCACATGCGAGAAGATATAGGAAAAACGAGAATAAGGAAGTACAATTTCTCATTAGCGAGTTCAAGGTACGAGAATGCAAGCCATATATATCCATCAATGACAATCTGATTATAACCTCACGAGATACAAGTGCAAATGTTTTTGCAACCATGAAAGAATGATCATCTACAACCCAAAAGGAGGAGCCACACATATTCAAGAGAAGTCATTTAATTAAATAAGAACATTCATGCGAGTCAAGGGTATATTCTTCCAATAACCATGTAGCTTATCCTAATACGAGAAAGATTGCCTAGTTTATCAATGACATGCTTGTAGAGAGGGAATTCAAAATAAATTGCTGCTAAAGATAAATCTATTTCTTATTATTGTGCTCGGACGGATTGATCATCGTCATAAATATTTTGTATGAGGGAAGTAGTCCTCTCGGAACAATAGGAACAAGAGTGTCATCTGTGATATATACTACCGGTGTTAGCAGTGATCACCTCAATGTTGCAACTCGCCTCAGGAAAGCTTCCACTTTCTCATTCGGCTTGAATTTGAGGGTATAACGTTGACTCTACAAATTTAGAATGGTATTCTTGTTATTGGCCTCATACACAATGTTGATTTTATCCCACACTTTTTAGTTGTTTTGGCATCTTGAATGTGTGGTTGCACTTCGTCAAACACTTTGAACAATATGTTCGGCTTTGCTTTATGGTTGGCTCTATCAAATAGACGTTTTTGGGATGCATTTTCCTCTAGTCTAGTGACCAAGCCATTCACCACAGACCAAATATCTTCAAATTTGAGTTGGGTATGTATTTTAATCTTCCATGCAACATAATTGTCACCACACAAGAGTCAGCAAGTTAGGCAAAAAAAATTGGGAGCATTATTGACCATTGCGAGAGATTTACCAATTTCCCAACTAAATGGCTCGTGAGTCGAAAATATGAATAAAATACACTGAAAAAATCAATTAGCTCCTTCTCAGGAAAAAAAATTGTTTTGCATGCAAAAATAAATTGGGCCTTTTGGCCTCTTCACGCTTATTGACAATATTTAAATATGTTTTCCGCAATATTCGCAAAAAATACAATATTTTGGGCACTACAACCACTTTTGCTTTACGAAAAAGGCAAATTTTCACTTTTTGAACAAAATGGGGAAAAATATTTAACCCCAAATAGGGTTTTCTCTTCCAATTTAGTTAGTTATAGCTAAATGTATTTATCGTGGTCTAAATATGATTGTGCCACTATATTTGGCGGGTGTTTACTAAAAATATGGCATTTATAAAAATAGACTTCTAAAGGAGGAGGGGCTTGACCCCTTAGCCTTCTTGTTTGCAAAGTCTTACCAAAATTACCTTAGCCACTCGGTGCTTGAGTGCATAACTTATATTTTGAGCCAAAATATATGTAAATGCAAACAACCCCGCTAATGGAAAAAACAACTCTACTTTTTGACAAAGTGACGTGGCTAAAGAAGAAGGGGCCACATGGCAATAGGAGAAGCGGCATGAAAAGCTAGGGTTGGTCGGCTTAGTTATTTACTTACTTTGTCGTTGTGTGAAGAGTTGTTTGTCGGTGGAGTTATTCTCTGGCGAGGGCTATCCTCCACGCAAAATGCACCTATGTATATTGAAAACACCATCGCAAGCATCATGTGGAACATGTCGACCGTAACGTCATTCGATACCACATGGCGCAATGTTTTATACTTAGTTTTTTTTTTGGTGGGGGGGGGGGTTGAAAAACAAACCGTGTTTTTCACCTTCGCACAGAGAGTTGCAATCGGAATCAAACCCATGACCTGCATGTTCCTAGCACATAGACCCCACCAGTACAACTACCACTTGTTGGATGCTTCAACCTGATTTGATTTCATTTTGTTGAAAAACACAACATATCACTAATGTGATCACCTTGCGCGGGACCCACCAAGGCATGTGCATGCATGGTATGGTGCCTTTTGATGGGTCGTGCACCAATCCATAGGTGCATTTTATGTGGAGTTTAGCTTCGGCTTATTCTCGCTTTTGGGATTCCTAGCTTTGCTATAGCCTTGGTGGTCGCTTCGGTATTGCGGATCTCCTTTGTAAATTATTTCGCCCACTTGAATGCCTCTTCTCTACTGTTTTGAGCAAAAATAATGATGTTGCTTTGAAGCCCTCAATAAAATTTCCCTAAGATGCTTGCCTCCTTCAATACTCCATGTTCGGCTTGTTTAAACGAGTTGTATATTTGTTGATCCGGATGTGATTGGATCCCCCTTTTTAAAGGGTATTTTGAATAGATATGGGCTACTTATCTTTGGAGACCTAAGATATTTGGATCGGGTTTGCATTTTATGCTTTTAAAACCCCAAGCTCCAATATTCAATGTTTGTAAACAAATTACTTAGCCGCTTTGTATGATTATATGCAAGGTTTAGCACTTGAGAGCTAGGTTTGAGCCTTCTTGGAGCTTGGGTTTTGTGTATATTTGTTGCAACGCCTTTGAACACTTGCTTGGAATGCCACTACTTATATTTTGTGAATGTCTTTGTCTTCTTGTGCAAGTCGTAGAAATGCAAAAACTCCAACTAAAAGTTGCGCTAAACCTATTGTCAAATTGCTTTACAGTCTCGCTATACTTAAAGGCTAACCAAAGTTAGCTATGACTAATTGTGTCTCTAAATTTAGAGACAAAACCCCTAATGGGGAAAAAATTAAATTTTGAGCAAACGTTTCCAAGGACAACCCGGTGCAAGAGGCAGCACTTTGGTGGTTCCTCCTTGCCCCGAGAACACAAATAAAATCTTGCAAACTACTTCAAATAGCTTGCAAAGTCCCAGTGTTGCCAAGGGGTGTGGGAAGTCGGCAATGGGGCTAGGAAGAGGCAAAAGGCTATAATGGCTCGTCTTTTGTTGCTCAAGCTTCTCCAAAGTTCCAGAATTTTTTGCAACCCTCTCCTTCACTCTAAGCACCTTCGTAATACCAAATGATGGTGCAGAAATAAGGATGACAGCTTGTGAATTACAAAGCATAAGGGGTTGTAACGCTTATATACATTGCACATCAATAACCAAATAACTAAATTGGTTAAACAAGTAGGACAGCTTCCTAATGAGACAAGAATGCATCCGTGAAGCTAAAACAAACTCAAAATAACTAAATACAACACAAATAATAGTTTCTAATTATATAACAAACCATATAACTTACTTTTACCTAAGGTAAATGTTGCATTAACTATTAACACACATTTTTACCCAACATTGGAAACCAAAATCTCGAGTTAGCATGTCTAGTTTGACCTAAACTTGTACCTTAGTCGTGGCTGCTTTTTTTGGATCGAACCCTTCCTCTTGTTGAATGTATAGTCCCTAATCATGACATTTTTCCAAAGTGACTTTGTTGTTGCACACCTTAAGTCATGCTTTACACGGTATTGTTAAAAGATCATCAATTCCTAATGAAATGGTTGCATCAAGTGCTTGCTAGAAACATGAAGTCTTCAATTGATCTAATATATGTGATGTATACGCCAAGGTTGTTATGGGCAGGGTTGATTGTCTCTATCCCTAGGGATTCATTTAGTACGATCCCGATCTGTCCACCGACAACCTATCTTCTTCTTGTGTACAAAGTTACTAGAAAGTATCCTAGTGGAAGTAGTATCGATCTTGTGTTTTCATTTCCCACCTGAACTTCAGCCATCCTTGAAACAATAAACTTGCAAATCAACCCTCTTCTTTGAGATCTAGATTTCCGGGTCCAAATCCCTTCCTCCCTCATTGAAGGAAAGCTTCTATTTTTGCAAGCAAACTCTTGTAGGATGCCACAAAGGATCTTGTCGCAAACGTGGAGTATGTTGCACCTTCAACATCCTTTTCCTCCTCGCCATCCTCGCATGCTCGTATACAAAACCCCATACAAACTGAAGAGCAAATATACATGGAGAAAGCAAAGCTATCTAAATTCGGTGGTCAAGACACTTGAATAAATAGTAAAGGTGTGGCTGACATATATGAAAAGGGGCGTTTAAAGCTGTAATCAACAAGGAGACGCTCCTATTGCAGATAGGGCTTTGATGGTTCTCGCAAAAGAGTGGCAGAATAATATACAGAGTACAATATAATTGAAACAGTGTGAGCCCTTGGAGATTTATACAATAGTAAGAAATGCATTTATCAATGCATTTTCCTCTACAGAACACTTTGATTATCACGAGTTTAAGGTGCCACGAGAAGTAGGTTCTGTGAGGCTATAATAACAAAATCAGACTACGTGTCTACTCAAAATGGAGGTTGAACTTCAAATACCTCACTTGTCCCCAAAATGAAACTCCATATCAATACTACCAAGGAGGATATAGTCACCACCAGCCCTACCATATATGAGTGGACTAAATAAGAAAAGTTTGCATCTGTTTGCAAAGCACCTTCCAAGGACTGAAATGGTCTTGATTTTGAAAAAAAAAATGAGAAACAAATCAATGCAACTAATCAAATCTTCCATTGAGCACCACAAATTACAATGTTAGTTTGTTTGCCCAACTTTAGATTGGCCTTATTTGAATGGCTTTATGCTCTATAGGAAAAAATGGGAAATAAAACACCTAAAACGGTATAATAAAATAGTAATTATTGACAGCCAAATCTAATATAACATTCAGTAATAATCGTTTATAATTTGTCATTTTGCAGGTTAACCTGACAAACAGATCAAATGTTATTCCCAGTATAGACAACAAAATTAAAACTAGAACTCCATAATTTTGTATATACATTTTAGATTCGCACATGGAAATTTGTATTGGGTTTGCAAATCCACCATAAATACGCATAGCAATTACTTTGCCATACTAATTTTGATATTTGGTCAGTTAAGTTATAAAAATATATACTAGGTTGTACAGTAGGTTAGTATGTTATGCACCAGAATGGTAAGCATATACATTTTAGTTTATAAAGTACCTCATCTTAAGATAGTATTGTCTATGGTGAATAAATGATATGAACCTTTACAGTTCATCTTCATGAAGCAACATGTTTGGAATACCCTTAGTGACCGGAAATCGCCTTCCAGTCTCAGGACAAATGAGAGCCCCTTCTTCTAAATGAATCTCTAGAAGAGCATGATGAAAACGATGTAAAAATCATTGTTCTCTAGCATAGTCGCCTCTGCTTGTTCTGGGAGATTGTTTACATTCATCTTCTTTGCTGCATCATTTAAAGCCTTCCACTCAATCTTTGAAAAATGTGCTTCAAGAAACCAGGATTAAATGGAACCTCCTTTATCACAAACCTTTTAACTTCCAAATCCAAAGGAAAGCCCTTGGTCACCCCTCGGATGTTACAGGACAGCATATTGTGCATCAACAACCTCATCTTCACTAATTCTTTGTGAACCAAAAAGGTTTCGAACCAGCTAAAACCTGCAGCATTAAATGGCAATAAAATAAATTAATCTATTAAAATACAAACAAATAAAATGAAATTAATAAGTTTTGTTCGACATTTACCCATAATCAGTGCAAACAACCAATCTTATTGATATTTCTTTCATAGACATTAAATTTTATTTGTCAAATATTTATCATAATTTCATATTATTTTGCCAAAGTTCATTTTGTCAAATACTTGAGCACATCCAAGACACAAGAAGGGGTAAGACAATTTGTTCGCTTATGAATTTTCCGCAAATCTACTTTAGCGTTCAAGTTTATCGCCTTTGTTTAACAGTGCAGCCGATTAGTGTGCTTGCAGGAGCTTCATCATTGGAGCAAGTTTCCAAGACAGACATTGAGGCATGACAGTCAAGATAGAGGATCAGAAAACCCTCCTTTCATGCTCCAATTTGGATATGATTGCGTTGAGTGAATCCACAAACTATAAATCCACGACTGCTTAAGAAGAAGGTTGATGAAGTGAACGGATGATCTCATAAGTGAATTCCACGATCCTACTTCTCTAGTTTCAGCTTAGAATTCATAAGCAGTTTGCCAGGTTATGTTAATGGATAGAGACAAGGTGAGGTGTCAGGATTAAATGAAGCACTCCCTTCTACCTTGAAGAGGGTAAACTATGTGATGAAAGGTGGATAGAATCGAGGAGCAAGGCATTCATCTCTCCCTCAGCATGGGCTCCTGCAGGAGATCTTGCAAGGCATTCATCTCTCCCTCAGCATGGGCTCCTGCAGGAGATCTTGCAAGTCCAAAGAATAAATTCAGATGCCAAAGGGTGATTCACATAGAACTGGTCTAACAATCACATCAATATGATCTTAAGTCTGATGCTTGGGCCTGTCCTAATGTTCAGTAATATAGTATTCCGTTTTTATGCGCAAATTTGATTCTGCCAACTTTTACTGGAGGGTTTCGAGCCTGTTTATCTCATAATGTGTTGAACATTTATAGTATGGAACATGTTATGGGTGGGCAGTAATATCATATGTTTAGCGACTTGAATAATAAGCCGGAACTGGACACTTTTAGCTTATGAAATCCTTGCAATACGAAGTTTATGTTGAACTACTCTATATAAAGGTAAATAGGTATAGTAAGTTTTTAGGCCGCCGCCAAGTGAAACACCAATTTCGTCTCTGAGACCCCTCTTGTGTCCACAAGGTGTCCACAAGGAGATTGTTTTTTCATTTACCTTGTAAATTTTTCAACAAGGATACACACACACACACAGATGAGAAACTCTGTGTGACGGCAGATAAGCATGACTGCCTCCTGAACAGCAACCAGACTTTAGGAGCTTGGAAACTCATTTGTGTTATTATTCACAGGCAACCATATCGGCCTTTCTATTTTGTTCTTATGACAAAGTTCACAGAATCTAAATGGTTATTTTGTTTACAGCTGTTAAGTTGAATGGTTAGCTTTTGAATTTAGCTTGTGTCTTGGACCTGTTACAGTCTGAAAGGTTGGTGTTTTACTGCTCAGGTATGACTAAAGAACTGCAATATTCTGCAACCGATACAATAATTTTGTTTTTAGTTATAAAAAGGTTCAACAGCTGTTTTCTGTATTTCTTTGATGATTTTGAAGCCTAGATGCATATAAATATTTCTCCATGTTGTAGTGCTTTATAATATTCAAGGTTGGCATGAGAAAGTACATAAGCATAGCTTTGTTTTAAGTATAATTCTTGTATGTTCTTAAATTGAATAAAAGGAGATTTTCGCAGTAATGCTTTTTACTTGGGTCGATTTATTTTCTGTTTAATACTATAAGATCCCTTAACACACAGTTTACATATTTTCTAAAATTATAATGGTAGTTGAAACCAAATGTGTCAGAGAAAACAAACAGCATCTTTAGTTATGAGGTTGTGGGTGGGCCTTTAAAGCCCTAAAAGATGAAGCTTTATTGTATAAAACCATAACTATTTTCCTAACTATAAGAGGCCGAAAAACATAGCATTACTTAATACCTATCAGTGTCTGGGAACATTTTGGCAAAATCTTGGCTTGGAGACACATTGAATAAACAAATTGAAATCTCTGCACGTAGCACATACCACTGTACTAACTACTAGCAACAGCATTCATATATGCTTCTGAAAGGCCAACAGGCACTTTCACTATAGCTATATCTTCAAAACTATATAGAAAAGAATTATAGAATTTCATTAGAGAAATATACTTTGTTGTTTTAAAGATAAATGTATAGCATTATTATTTTAGCGCATACATTTATAATATCAATCTACATCAGTTTGGCCTTCTTCAATTGTTCTTTCATGCCATTGTGAGATTCTATCGCCACGCCATTGTGAGATTCTATCGCCATTGTAAAACTAAATCCACAACTCCATCCTATGATTGGTGTGAATCCCGATGTTCCCCTACCGGTGACGAAAGTAGATGGAGGGAGAGAGGCTAAAAGTTGGAGGATTCATTGATGACCTACACAAAATACCTTCACTACTCAAACCCAATATTGCTTCCAAGGATAAGCTCAATACAACAAGAAGCTCATTTGCCCTTTTAGGGTTAAAGATCCCAAGAGATGTACATGTGGTATAGAATCTCGGGAAGGTTGTTGCCATATTATTGGACAAGGCCAGCTTAAATGAATAAGCACAACTCATGTCATTGAATGCTCCTGCTGGGAGGAGTGCAAGAGGTGATCGATGTATGGTCTTTGATTTTTACCTTTGTTTATAATGAGTAATGTTTTACTTTCTACATATGATTAATGGTTCAATCATACATAATTGTAGAATGCAAAACTGTGTAGAATCCATATGTTTTGACCTATGTTGCCGGAAAGGAAACAGAAACGGAAACAGAAACGCAGAAACAACAATTTTCAAAAAACCTTGGATACGAAACGTCGACGGAAACGTCCGTACAATATATTATTAAAAAAATAAAAAATATATATATGCATAATACTCATTTTATAATTGTAAATTTGTAGACCATAAGAGATAATTGATAAAGCACTCAAAATATTTTGTATTCATTGAAATTTGAACTTCTAAAGAGTCGTAACTCATCATTCAACATAGTTACAATTTCAATGATTCACATATACATGATAATAATCTAGATAAGTCGACATTTTTTTTTTTTTTTAAATTAAAAAAATAAAAAAAAAAAAATCGGAAATGTTTCGAACACGTTACGTATCCGTTTCGCATTTCCGAAACGTTTCCAGGCAGAAACGTGGGCCCCTTAAGCGTTTCCTGGCTACATAGGTTTTGTGAGATGATCCTGAAGGGAAGAGGCAAGGAAAGATAACAGCGAACTCAAAATGCATTCAGCAGCAATAAAACTGATAAAACAAATGCACAGCAATGGAGGACACAACACACAAAATGCACAGCAAAAATCAAAAATAAAAACCAGCTGCATATATATTAGATTTCTGGAAAATATTCAGTAGAGCTTTGTTGCTCTATTTTTCTTCTTTCCCATACTAACTCTTTTCTCTCTTCACTCTTGCATACAAAATGAAGCACACACACAATTAAAACATTCAATTCAAAATTAATTCCATACAGCTGCACGTCAGGGCAGACATTCCTTGCAAGTAGAATACAAACATTAATTCATTTTCCAAAATCAGAGAGAATGTCAAAGATCAAATCTGAACATTCCATTTAATGAAGATATTTTCCCTTTTGCCAAAATCTACAGCAGTCAGAAGCTTCCAGTTGTTAGAGGTCAGAATTAAATGTGGGGGTTGAGATTATATCTCCAACACTCCCCCTTAATCTCAACTCATTGTCATCCTTCTCAAAATTGTCTATACCATCTCCATAGTTGTTGCTACCATTTCCAGAGCTTCCATTTCCGTAGCTCACATTTCCATTTCCAAAGCTGCAATTCTTTATTTCATCTTCAGCATAGACACACAAAAAACTTCTTAGATATTAAAATGCATCTTTTCCCAATGGTTTAGTAAAAATATCAGCAAATTGATCTTGTGATCTACAAAACTCTAGACATATTTCCTTGTTATTGACCAAGTTCTCTTATAAAATGATATCTAGTGTCTATGTGCTTGCTCCTTTTATGAAAAACATGATTTTTAGACAATGCAATGGTTGAGTTATTATCACAATAAATATTTGTTGCTTCTTCTTGTTTGTGCATCAACTCAACTAGCATTCTCCTCATCCATATGGCTTGACATGCCGCACCCGTCGTTGCCACATACTCCGCTTCTACTGAAGAAAGAGTTACAATGGGTTGTTTCTTTGAAGCCCATGATACTACCCTTGTTCCAAAATGAAAAGCATAACCAGAGGTACTTTTCCTATCATCAACTGCCAACACAATCATTGTCCATGTATCCAATGAGCTTAAATTCATCCACAATGAATACAAAATTTCATAGTTCTTTGTTCCACAAACATACCTTAGTATTCTTTTTCCAGCTTGCCAATGAGAGTCTTTTGGAGACTCCATGAACCTCGAAATAAGGCTCACACCATACATAATATCAGGCCTTGTGGCCGTCAAGTACATGAGACTACCAACTAGTCTTTTAAACAATCTAGGATCAACAATTGAACCACTATCTTCCTTGCTCAACTTCACCCTGTAACAACTAGTGTAGGCATTGGCTTACAACTCAACATATTAAATCTTTTCAATACATCACTTGCATACTTTGATTGAGAAATAAAAATACCTTCAATTGATTGCTTAACTTCTATTCCCAAGAAGTATTTCATGAGACCAAGGTCAGTCATTTCAAACTCTTTCATCATGGCTGCCTTAAAAGAATTTATGGAAAGGTCTCCTGTGAAAATTAAATCATCTACATAAAGACACACAATCAGCATTTTACCTTTCTCATCCATTTTGATATACAAAGTAGGTTCTTGGTGCTACACCTATTGAAGTCATTTTTAATTAAATAAGAATCAATGCGGCTATACCATGCTCTAGGAGCTTGCTTGAGTCCATAGAGCACCTTTTTCAGCTTGTATACCATTTTCTTCATGACCTGAAATTTCATATCCTTCTAGCTGTTGTACATAAACTTTTTCAAGATAACCATTTTAAAATGTTGATTTTACATCCATTTGAAAAAACAGGCCACTTGTTTTGAGTCTGCAATGGCCAAAATGGTTCTTACCGTATCCAAATGCACTATAGGAGCAAACGTTTCATTGTAATCAATACCAAGCTACTGAGTGAAACCTCTAACAACCAATCTTGCCTTATGCTTCAACACTTTACCATCCACGCCATGTTTAGTTTTGTAAATCCATTTTACACTTATGACGTCCTTTCCTTGAGGACGATCCACCAACTCCCAAGTGTTATTCTTCTCAATAGCTTCAATCTCTTCATCCATGGCTTCAGCCCATGCTTCATCTTTTATTGCTTCATCAAAAGAAATCGGATCAGCAACTTCTGAAAATAAAAACAAAAACAGAGAAAAAAATTTGTTGTATCAACATTAAAATCAGATTCATAAATATCTCTTAAACTCCTTGTTTTTCACTACAATAAACTTGCCAATGTAGGATCCAATGAACTGCTACTATCAACTGAGTTTGGTGGACTGATTTCTAAAGGCGTCATGGCTGGTGTTCTTGGTGAACTCTGTTGCCCAAGTGTAAAATTTTGATTTCTTGAAGATCTCTTTGTTGTAGATGGAGGTGTAGCTTGTGCTACAACTTGTGGTGCACGTCGGGAGTGGAAGGAGGTATTGCTTGAGGAATACCTTGTTGTTCTAACACTTCATCACCCATATCATCATGTGAATCAAGTTGTTGCTACTTATTATTTTTTTACACTTCATCCCATGCTTCATTCTCAACAAATTGTACATCTCTCGTTGATTATAACTTTTCTAGTACTTGGATTAAACAACTTGTAAGCCTTTGTATCTTTTGAATACCCAACAAAGATACACTTCTCACCTCTATTATCCAACTTCCTTCTCAGCTCTTCAGAACATGAGCATATGCACGCACCAAATACTTTGAAGTGTGCAACACTATGCTTTCTACCGCTCCAAGCCTCTTGAGGAATCATATTCCTTACGCTTTTAGTTGGACATCTATTTAAAATATAAAAGTTGTTATATGCTTCTCCCAATATTCATTTGGTAAATGCTTTGACTTCAACATACTCCTTCCTTTCCATTTCCAATATTTTTCCTTTCAGCCACACCATTTTTGTTGAGGTGTGTATAATAAATATTTTGAATACAATGTCATAAAAGCATTGAAATATACACCACCTCCTATCAATTCTTAATACCTTGAATAATTTTTTTTTCTCCACAAGAGCCTTGGTCTGAAAGACACAAACATCAAGTGTAAACCCAATCTTCTTGTATAATCAGATGAATGCATAAAATTGCTCCAATGTTGTTTGCATGGGTCCAACATAATGAGTGTAAAAAAGATCTCAAGAGGTGCACTTTTCCCCACTGGGAAATACAACTTCCCAAAATACACCCTTCACATACTCTTTTTGGTTTCTAAATCAATGGAAAACCTTTTACCATATTCTTTTGTGTAATAAATTCAAACCTCCAAAATTTAAATGTCCAAACCTAAGATGCCAAAGCCATGATTCATCTTTCACAAATGATTGAAAGGTTGATTGGATTCCTTGAGTGCGGGACTCAATTGTATTAGCAGCATGACTCAGCACAAGAATCGCTTGCATTAGTGCAAACCTCATTTACATTGGCATAGGACTCAGTGCATGACTCATTTAGCTTAGTGCAGGACTCACTTGCATTAGCATAGAACTGCATGACTGATTTGCATTAGCGCATACTTCATTAACATTGAGCGCAAGACTGATTGAGACTTAGACTGCAGGACTTGGCTGCAAATGATTTGGCTGCTGATTTTGGCTGTGAAACTGCAAAGATATGATTTTCTTAGATTTGATTTTCTCTTTTTTTGGTTGTAATCTCAAGGGAAACATTCTATTGTTGCTCATCTTTCACTTTTGCAATTAATTGAGTGTTAAGGGCTTTGTCCACAATCACGCACTCATTATCTTTAATATAAACTTTGTATCCTTTTGTACCAACTGTCAATACTCATTAAATTATGCTTCAAACCAGCAACATAAAAACATCATTAATGACCTTTTGCTCCCCCTTTTTGTTAGAATGTCAACAGTCCCTTTTCCCATTACATTCACTTGATTATTGTTCCCAAGAGTAACATTTTGAGGTTACTGATTTATCCAAACTAGAAAATAACTCTAGATTTCCAAACATGTGATTGTTGCAACTTGAATCTAAATACCAAATATCATGTGGACTTTCTTGAACCATATTACATTCAACCGCGATTTTGTGGAAATCGCTTCAAGCAATCTTTGTGCATGCAATAAACATAGAAGTTTTTGTAGAACTTTCAAAGTTGATTCTGATTTTGTTTTCCTTGATCATATTGTTTCTTCTTACATTCAAAAGAGTAGTGTCCATACTTTTTGCAATAATGGCATTGAACATGTGACTTGTCTTGTCTATGACTGGTTGAATGATTATGACCATGTGAATGATCATGGTTGTGTCCTCTTCCACCTTGGTTTGCAGGACTATTGTTGCATCCTCTAAATGTATTTCTACCTCTTCCTCTAGGAGTGAATCTACCTCCTCTACCTCTTCCATGGCTTATAGAAGCCTGAGATGAGAATGCATTTTCTATGGTTGTATGTGATCTATTCAGCCTCTTCTCATGGTTTATCAAGGAGGCATGCAACTCATCTATTGACATCTGACTTAAATCCTTAGTTTCCTCTATAGCAACAACTAAAGGATCAAAATAACAAGTAGAACTCTAAGAATTTTTTCAACTATCCTTTGATCTTCTATGGTTTCCCCATGCGATTTTATTTGATTTACAAGCCCAACAACATGTGTAAAAAGGATTCTATAGAATCTAAATCTTTCATATTTAGATTCTCAAAATCTTTTCTAAGCAACTAGAGTTTTGCAGCTTTAACTTTATCCTTACCTTGATATGCCACTTGGAGAGTTTCCATGCATCCTTTTCTTGGTTGGCTGTTGCAACTCTAGGAAGAATGCTCTCATGCATAGCTTGATGAATGTAGAAGAGGGCTTTTCCATCCTTCTTCCTTTGTTCTTTCAAAAGATTTTTTCTTCTGTGTGAGTACGTTGAATGTTGCTACATTTGTGGGTTCTGCATACCCATTTTCAACAATCTCCCAAACATCTTGGGATCTAAAAAGAGCTTTCATAGTCAAGGACCAATATTCATAATTTTTGCCAGTAAACTATGGAGTCTACAGACTTGAAAAAGGTGCTCCAGATGTGGACGCCATTAATGGTTGTCAATAAACTCTGCAAAGATCTAGAAGCAAAATAACTTAATTTTGATGACTAAAACCTTCTGCTTTGATACCAGATGAAGGGAAGAGGCGGGAAAGATAACAGCAAACTCAAAATGCATTCAACAACAATAAAACTGATAAAACAAACGCACAACAATGGAGGACACAACACGCAAAATGCACAGCAAAAATCAAAACTAAAAACCAGTTGCACATATATTAGATTTCTAGAAAATATTCAACAGAGCTTCGCTGCTCTGTTTTTCTTCTTCTTCCCATACTAACTCTTTTCTTTCTTCACTCTTGCCTACAAAATGCAGCACACACCCAATTAAAACATTCAATTCAAGAAATTAACTCCATACAGCTGCACGTCAGGGGCAAACATTCCTTGCAAGCAGAATACAAACATTAATTCATTTTCCAGAATCAGAGAGAATGTCAGAGATCAAATCTGAACATTCCATTTAATGAAGATCTTTTCCCTTTTGCCAAAATCTGCAGTAGTCAGAAGCTTCCAGCTGCCAGAGGTCAGAATTAAATGGGGGGGTCGAGATTATATCTCCAACAGATCCTTGCAAATCAAGCACTGGTGTGCCAGCTAACATGGCGGCATTGTTGATAGGAATAGAAACAGATAACTCAATTCTCTTCCCATTGAGTATTAACAGTATTGTGGGAATAAAACTTACTATTGGGCTCACAAGTAGAACTTAAATCATTCCACTCTCACACAACGAAGACATTGTGGGGCACCTCTCCAATTCTTTTATAATATCTCCGTTGTGACCAAGCAAAATTTATTCCTCAAGAAAGGTTTTTTCTTGCACGTTTAGCCCATGGCAAACTTCTCCATCATAACCTGCAAACTTCCTTTGGATTAGCTGCAAGCCCTAAAAGGTGCCAATGTCAACCAAGACATATACCCAGATTTATCCATTTTATATGTATGATGTTATTGTTGACAACTACAATGAAGCCTGGTAAAGGGCCTACCATACCATCCATCATGATTCTAAACGAAGGCATTATTGGCATTAGCTAATATTATTTTAAGCTCTCTAAAATTTATCTTCACAGCATAGTAAGTCTTTTGCAGGTCCTTAGATGTGTAACTGTATGTGAAGAAATATGAAGGAAAGCTAGTACCTTGCTGAAGACCATAGTTTAGTATTTTATTCAAGGAACTGTATCCACAAGTACAAATCTATGAGTTCCAAACTTCCAAATAAAATAAGGTGTTAACTTTTAATATATAAAGTTAATGCTCTCTCTCTCTCTCTCTCTCTCTCTCTCTCTCTCTCTCTCTCTCTACATAACTTTAATATATATTTATATTTTAAACCAATTAAAAACCAGGTGTGAAAGGGCTCTTTCAAGACGAGATTGTGCCGTGTGCCAAACAATCATTGCATACCTGAAAACAAATCTAAGGTGACAGATTCCATGGCACACATGTATATGAGAGAGTCTTCTCAAACACATCCAACTGAAGTTTATTTCTGTTTATTTCGTCATACTTTCAGTTGTTCATTTCAAGAGGTCTCAAATGAGCACAATCTGAGGTCACGCTAGCAACAATAATCGAAGTGTCATATCTTTCCCTACTGCAAATCCAATAGCCCTGCACATGCCTTGAACGAAAAGGGGAAAGGTATAATTAAAGTTGTTTGGAACCATGGATTACACAATTGAATAACAAGATCGCGCTTACAATATGCAGGCAATATCTCTGATATTTTCAGTTTATTAAATCCAAACTCTACAATGCAAATGCCTCTTCAACATGGAAATCATCCCCTTCAATCTTTTCTGACATGTCTTCTAGAAATATTATATTATCCCATTAAGTCCACTTAATGGTAGCTGAAGTAGTCAAACCGGGCACCCTAGTACCAGAAAAATTAAATTATGGCATTGAACTATTCTCCAAAAGCTGCACCTTAGGGATTACTCATCAAAATACTGAGTTCTGTTTTTAGCATGGCTTGAGATGGGAACTTGGGGCAAAAATATCATACTAGTCCATGGAAACCCCATTTAAGTCCTGTATGAGGCTCTGGAGACTAAATTCAGAGTATTTCACAATTT
This sequence comes from Taxus wallichiana var. yunnanensis, assembly GCA_018340775.1. Taxonomy (NCBI): domain Eukaryota; kingdom Viridiplantae; phylum Streptophyta; class Pinopsida; order Cupressales; family Taxaceae; genus Taxus; species Taxus wallichiana. The sequence goes on from CM031234.1 coordinate 801,367,866, forward strand.
CATTAAATGCTGTCAGAAAATTAATATTTAAAGAAACGTAAGCAATAAGAGGTCATGGAGATGGTGACAGGAAAAATGATACCTCAGCAATTAAATCAATAAAAACAGGTCTGCATTGAGAGTTTACTTAACATCACAAATAATCTCCACATGAACATTTTCCATGTTCAATGATGGCTAAAATTTAACGAATAGATTTTCTTAAAAAAATCCAATTGCAGTCCATGAGAACACATTTAGTAGAGGCATTTCTTTGGAAATGCTTTAAAACCTTCTCAAAAATTGAAACACTAGTTTATTCATATCTTGTAATCATTGCAGCCTGCCCCAATCCGATGCATCTTTAATTCTGTAGCAAAACATAGTAAGGCCTTTGTGAAAGCTGCGAGCATCCAAATTCATGCTATGCCTCACTGCGTCCATAACATCTTTTGGACAGCCCACATATGCCTGTTCCCGCACATTAAAAGGCTACAATATATTCATCTCAAATAGCTTCCTTGTCTGGCAGACCTGCCACTTAGAATGCCTTCAAAACTCTCTCGCAATTTGCTCCTGTCCTGCCCTGTCATGTTGGTTCTCCAGATACAATAAAGGAGCACATGGAGAGTGCAGGCTGCGTGGTTACTTTTGATAAAAATATTCAAAATATCTTAATAAAAGAGGGAGAGAAATACAGCCAACACACCCATCCATAGATCGAAGAACGATTAGGATAGGTCAATGTAAAACTAGAGTATAAATCATTACATGGAGGATCCTTCCAGCAAATCCCAATAAAACTATAATATTAAACTATGAAGTATGAACATTAAAACAGTCTACTCGGCACTTTTTAGCACATCTTAGCCTAAGAATATGCATCACTATGGGCTGCCCTTTCTGGCTTTTGATCTTTCTTCTACAGCAGATCCCAAACACTCAATACCAAAATAAACAAACTTGAACATAGCAGTCGTAAAGAACTTCTGACATTGAAACTGCAACATCTTTTGTTTCAAAAGGAGTAAAAGGCCCGGCCCAAAGGGAGTTCATCCCGTTGAGCAGAAGCAAGTCTTCCTTTGTCTTTGCCATTGACCATCTCAGCAGCAGGCTCATCAGGACAAGTTTGACAAGGCTGGGGCTAGTGAACAGGGGCATGGCTTCAACCTTCTCCTTCAGAACATTCACCTTGAAAGGCTTGTCATTTTGCAGCAGACTATAGATGTTGCGCCCATAGTTAGCAAACTCGGCGAGTACTCGCCAAAACCATATAAAAACGAATATTCGCCATCATAACTCACAAAACAGGGCTCGCGAATATTCACAGAGAATTCGGAGACTATTTGCCAATATTCAAGCGAGTCCCTACATAAAACTCGCTGAGACACGAAATACGGGAAAAACATGGAAAAATGCTGAAAATACACTGCAATTTCTCTTTTTAAGGCAACACACCCCTTCATTTTTTATCACACAGCCATTGAGCATGCATTGCATGAGTTGAAGGGATTTTATAGCGAATTCGAAGAGCAAATTTGAAGAATTGCATTTGGAGGTAAGTTTTTTTTAATTCTTTTCGCAAATTCGTTCTATATTATTTAAATTTTATATATTCATATCGTATGTGAATATAATTTTTAATTTTAATAGTCATTTGGAGCCAGAGGTAAGTTTGTTTTTTTAATTCTTTTCGCAAATTCGTTCTATATTATTTAAATTTTATATATTCATATTGTATCCGAATATGATTTGTAATTTTAAATGCATTCAATTTAATTGTGAATGATTTTAAATTTTTAATAGTCATTTGGAGCCGGAGGTAAGTTTGTTTTTCCTTTGTTTTTTTCGCAAATTCGTTCTATATTATTTAAATTTTATATATTCATATTGCATTCAAATATGATTTGCAACTTTAAATGCATTCAATTTAATTGCGAATGATTTTAAATTTTTTATAATTATTAATTTTCAATAGTTAATTGTGAATGAGGGTTTTGCGCTTCGTTGATGGGGAGAAAAACCCTACGGGGTACATTTATGAAGCCATGGATAGGGCCAAAGAAGCATTCCAAAATTATTACAGGGGGATATCGTCAGATTTGGTCTCTTTTGGGAGATAATTGATCGGAGGTGGAATAATCAACTCCACCAACCTATTCATGCAATGGGGTACTACCTCAACCCCAAGTTTTTCTTCTTTGATAGCTTCACTGATTTGAACGGAGAGGTTATGAAGGGCCTTTCAACATGCATTGAGAGGATGATACCAGAGGTTGAAACGAGGGACTTCATTATTTTAGAGCTACAGAATTACAAGAATGTTAGGGGGAGGCTCTTTTCTTCGGCATTAGCTATCCAAGGGATAACCACACAATCACCAGTCAAAAAAAATTAGAATGTTTACTAAGTTACTTTTATGTTACAAGTTATAAATTTAATTTTATTAATTACTTCTAAACTTTTTCTTATCTTGTTTGTAGGTTCTTGGTGGGAGGATTGGGGAGGAAATACCTATCTTCAAAAGTTAGCCCTCAAAAGTTTATCTCAACATTGGGAACGCTTCTAGATGTAAACGCAAGCTGGAGTTTGTTTGAGGCCATTCAAGAAACGCAACAAGTTGACTCAAAAATGCCTCAATGACTTGGTTTTTGTGCAATACAATCTCTAGCTTCACACAAGAAAGGTGGAGGCCACATCGTAGGAGCTTATTGATTTGGATGAGATAGATCCATACAACGAGTGGACTAGGCAAGAAGAGGAAATCCCTACGTTCACAAAGGATGAGATTGCTTCTTTTGAGAGGGAAGCTATGGAGGGAGAAGCACTAGCAGGAGATATTGGATTGGATGACATCTTTGGAGGTGATGTTGAACATGCAAAAAGGAGCCACTGCCATCTACTACCAGGTTGGAGCCACAGTCGCAACCTTCTAGGAGGAGCGAGGAGACGCAACCGAGTGTGGGGACTAGTAGAGGCAATAGACCCTCTCCCCAATATTTCTCTAAAACGGGAAGAGGAAAATGTAAATTATTGTAAATTGTAACTTGCATAGATATGAAATTTATGATGATAATTTTCAATGACAATCATCATAAATTCATAGCACTTATCGGTTGTCTATTGTATTCGCATGATGATGCGATTTTGTATTGTATTTGTATTCAAATCTAATAGAAAACACTTCTCCAACATTTTACAGACTCGTTTGATACATTTTGTAGCTATATTTTTCATAAAATCTATGTTTTTAAAGGAAATTTGCGTATTTTTTAAGTTGCCGAATATTCCCAAATATTCGCCGAGTCTTGCCAAGTTTTTGCCGAGTCAATTTTTTTGGGTTTTATGAATACAAGTATGCAAACTATGGTTGCGCCTCTCTAGCCTCCACATTTCCATAGGCTATCCTCTCAAGCGTTTCAAGTAGAAGACTATAGATGGTGTTGTGCCTCCCTTGCCTCCACATTTCCATAGGCTATCCTCTCAAAGATTTCAATCCTTTTGTTCTACTGTTGGAAACACAACAGTTAAGGCTGCAAGGTTACTACAGCAGGCTGCATGCCACGCACACTTGCTGTCACGTTCTCCTTCCACAACAGTGTTGGTTTCCTGAATTGGATGTGACTTGTTATACCTGTCAAGGCTACATAAGAGGTATGTGTAGCAGCAATCTACTGCTCCCAAGAAATTCCATCAACATATAATAGCAGTTTCTCTTACCAGCCACTGCTCAAACAAGGCTGTGCAGGGCATCTTCCATCAACTACAAAAATAATACATACATTACATTGATCTTTGGCTGAACTGCCTCCAATATCTTCAAACTGCACCTCAAAAACTTTGTTACCAGACCATTTGGGAAAGTATATCCCAGACTGTGAGGAGTGGCACCACAAATTGAAGTATTTTTAACACTTTGCTAATGAACTGCATTTGGCCCCCTGTCAAAGCATTTCTTACTGCAAGGGTGAAAAAGAGGAAGAAGTAGCAATCTACCACTCCCAGGCAATTCCATCAGCATATGATAGCAACTTCTCTTAACAGCCAGTGCTCAAACAAGGCCGTGCAGGGGCATCTTCCATCAACTACGAAAATGATATATACATGACATCAATGTTATGAGAAGCAGAAATCCACGGCACCCAAGAAATTACATCAATGGATGATAGCAACTTCTCTTACCAGCCAGTGCTCGAACATGGCTGTGCAGGGCGTCTTCCATCAACTACGAAAAAGAATACATACATTATGTCGATGTTCTGCTGAACTATCTTCAAACTACAGTTCAAATTCTTTGTTACCAGGTCCATTTGGAAAGTATATCCCAGACTCTGAAGAGTGGCACCACAAATTGAAGTATGTTTAACACTTTGCAAAAGAACTGCATTTGGCCCCACTGTCAAAGCATTTCTTATTGCAAGAGTGGAAAAGAGGATGGAGTAGCAAATGACAAAAATCGATCTTACAGAAGAGGCAAAGGAAAACTCTGTGGTTATATTCCTGAATGGAAGTTAAGATTGATCTCTTGAATATATAAGCTTTATGTAAGATTCGATGGATAAAGACAACCAGTAACATGACATGGTCTAGCAAGAAGCAAATAGCATCTGGCAATCAAGATAGGATCCTAGAAATGCAGAAAAATAGAAAGGTAAACTCAGCATATTCTAATATTTATATAAGCAAAGAAAATCTAAACAGGCAAAAGCATTGGTTTACAGTGTTACACTAATTTTCCATTACCAGTCTGAGTACTGTTGCCAACACAAGGATTGGGTATGCAGGTACGGTGATTTTTTTACCCTAGGTTAAGTACAGCTGGGTACAGTCATTAAAATTTAAAAACAGAGAAAACATAAAAAATTAAAAATTAACCAAATAAAAAAAATCAACCACACCCCCTGGGTTGTAGGGTAACAGTTAAGTGGATACACTCATTTAGGAGTAACCAGGGTTCAAATCCCACCAACAGTCAAATGACCTACAACAGGGGGACACAGTGCAGTAGCAAAATGACTAATTGGAAAATTAGATGATTGGAAAAGTTCGAGGACTAAGGCCCATTCAACCCCTCATTTAATCAATCAAAAATAAATAAAAAATTGACCACATAATATGCATAGAGGAAACAAAATAAGTTAAATAGCCACAAAACAGTTGAAAATTCTACTGAAAATTTTTTAATTCATTGCCAAATGTCATGATAAATACAACTAGATTATATTCAGTGGTAAAACTTAAAACTACAAGTACATAGTGTGCATGTAAACTCAATTAAAATTGTCATACTGCTCTTCATCAAGAGCATCAACATCATCACAAGGTTTATGATTGGAAAAGTTTGAGGACTAAGGCCCATTCAACCCCTCATTTAATCAATCAAAAATAAATAAAAAATTGACCACATAATATGTATAGAGGAAACAAAATAAGTTAAATAGCCACAAAATAGTTGAAAATGCTACTGATAATTTTTAATTCAATGCCAAATGTCATGATAAAGACAAATAGATTATTCTCAGTGGTAAAACTTAAAACTACAAGTACATAGTGTGCATGTAAACTCAATTAAAATCATCATATTGCTCTTCATCAAGAGCATCAACATCATCATGAGGTTTATTAGAATCGCAAGTAATAGCAGTGCCACTCCAACTAGTTGTGTTATGTGTAACCTGTGAAGAACTCTCTTACCATTGCATGTTGACTAATGAATGTTGGGGAATGGAAGCATCCAAGTCAGGATGCTCTGGGTCTAAATCCCAACTCATCGTCGTCCCTTGCTTGTCCTCGGCTTGTTTGTGTGACAGAAGGCACAAGTTAGAATGCACATAGACCAACTCCTTCGCTTTTTTTAACTGCCTCCCAGTTGGACTTGAATTGAATAGGTGGATAAATGAGTATGTACTCCAATTCCAGTCAACAAAAGAGGAACTTGCAACCAATTGGGTCAACATCAACGGAAAATTAAAATTTATAAAAGTAAAAACTATAACTAAATACTAGAAACTAGAAACTTAAAACAAAACAAAAGTTACGCATTGAAATTCATTATGTGATAGCATTTTAATTGCAAGAGGCTGCAGCTACATGGTCCCTTGCCCATGGAGGTACAACCACATATGAGCATCCTTCTATGCTCATATTTAGGCTGAGGATCTGACCTATTGAGGCTACAAAATTATCAAAATCACCCACAACTATGTCTTCTAAAACTAAATCAAGGAAGAGTCTAGCAAATTTCATCCCAAACTAATCACTAATCTCAACATCCTTATATGGTGGCACCCTCCTAGGCAAAGAAAGGACCTTAGTGTTGTAGTAATTTGGAGTAAAAAAATGCAAGGGAATGCAATGGGGTGGTCATTATGTTCCAAAAATCAATGAGATACGTGTGCACTCGCTTGAAAAAAACTCTTTGTAGGACCTTTCTCTTTGGCATTTATAATGGACTCCATCTTCACAATCATGAAGTTAAAGTCATCATAAACCTCGTTGAAACATGGTTAATTTGTATTAAAAATCTGATCAACTCACGATGGGATCAATATGACTAAGTAATCCACACAAGCCACCAATTGCCATCTAAGATTGACCCTTTCACTTGTTGGGCCCCTCTCGTGTTCCATTGCCTCCATACAATTGAAAGGTCGTTGATAACCATACACTACACAATGTGTCTTGCACCTTCACAAGTTGTCTCAAGATGATTTTGTTCAAGGAAAATCGAGTCTAAGCAACCTAATAAGAAATTAAAATATATAATATTTTATTAACATGCGAAATTCTACGAGTTACAAACTTACAACATCATCTACTTTGTTTATTGTATTTTAAATTTTAAAAACATATTAGAAATTGTAAAATTACAATTATACATTAATATCACTACGATAAATTAAAAATATATACCATTTCACTCACCTTAAACATCAACTTCAAGAATCACATAAAGATGGCTAGAGACATGTGATGGTTGGTGAAAAACATCAAGATCTTACCGGCCTCAACATAGCCTCTGATTGATCCACTCAATTTTTCTGCCCAAATTTTATAGCATTAAATTGAGTGAATTCATAGGTGTCCAAAATATGTGATTGTGCCTCCTCTCAGCCAACATCTCCGAAACATCCATTTTTTTGTGTAGTCCATCATGACTTGAACAACGTTTTGAGGCCCCGCCGCCACAATAGATTTTATGAGGATGTCGACAATGAATTGTATATCCTTCACCTACCCCTCACAATAAAATGCCTTCAAAACATTGTCCATTCCATTGAGGACACACTACAACCACATTAATCAATGGAGTACTAGTTGCATCATTCCATCCATTAAAAACTATGGACAACCATGTTTCAATCCATGAATCAATCATGGGCTGCAACGAATCATCTACATATTTTTTTCTTTGCCCAATAAGGTAGTGCATACTCTTGCATAACATCAATCGGTGCACCCTTTAGGGGCTTCGTTGATTTCTCTCACCATGTCCTACCAATAAGGTGACCTAACAACATTAAATGGTAGACCATTGGCGTAAATACACTGCCCAATGAGTTGATCAACAACATCCTTAGACTCATTCACAAATGACCTTTTCAATGTCCTCGAGTCTTCTGATTTTTTGCACAAAAGAGGTAAATCCTTTTCATTTGTAAAGGATGTCACTAAAAATCAATGTGAGGCAGACACAATGAGGGTACAAGATGGACCAACAGTGACTTGCTCAATCAAGATCCTTTCTTTTCAAAGGATGTTTCAATTTTTAGGCAATTGTTGCATTTGCTTCTTGTTCTTTGATGCATTCAAGAATTTTTGTTGTTGGCAACCCTTTTCTACTCCGCCCAATGCAAAGTTGATTCTTTGCCTTAAAATTGCACATAAATGGGCTTTCACCCAATTGTATGAGTTCTTGAACACCAAAAATAATTATATAACCCCCTCCCCGGAACTTGTTCTAACATTGTGACATGTTTCAAAAAGGGGTGAAAATATTTGGTTTTGAAGGTGGTTGTTGTCCCTTGGCTCACAGAACTAGCACATGTTGCCATCAGTAGCAAATCCAATGTAGCTACAAGTTAAAAACAAACACATTATTACTATTAGGGGAAAAACATGAAAGAACCCCTAGGGTACAATTACTTGCTGAAAAGATGTTTAAAATTTGACCCAAATATATGCGTGAGTGCAATGCGTGCTGATTTAAGCTTGAAAGAAAATTCTAAAAACCACAAAAAGTTACCTTCAATCCAAGAATCCTCTTCATTGCAAGCTTATCATCTCCTTGGCAGCAATTAAGTGCTTGTAGTGTCGTAGGATTAACCTAGAGTGTAGTTGGAACTTAGCTTGATGGAGTTTCAGTTATTATCATTTAAACAAGGTAAGTGTGTTATTTTGTTGTTTGCTTTTTACAAACAGAAGGTAAGATAGCTTTTTAGAGGTTGTATTCACTTTTCAGAGCTTTTTTATTGTTTTGAAGTGTTTCAATTGACTGAAAACGGTTAAAACAAAAAAATCACTTGTAAGACATTTTCCCTACGGATACGTCTCAATTTGTGCAGGTTTGACCTTGAATAAACTATGGCATACCCAAGGGACTACTGAACCAGGATAGGGATGCAGTATGTGATAGCAAACAGTAAAAAGGAAAGAATGGGGATGGATTGGATTGCACATCTAATGATTTTGTGTCTTTCATTTTATTATGTTGGGAGTAGTTACAATGGAGTTAGAACAGTTCTATGACAATTTCATAACTGAAAAATACCAACTAACATGTGTGCCTATAAATATATTCATTATATTCAATACCCCCCTTAATGACTGAATCGGAAACAACACCAAGTTTGTCCTGAAATTTTACAAACAAGAGAGGACCAAGAGGTTTAGTCATTAGATCAGCAGACTGCTCCTTAGAAGGACAGAAGTGAAGAGAGATATCACTAGAATCAACTAACTGTCAAATATAGTGATGATGAATCTTAATATGCTTGGTGTGAGCATGATATATAGGATTCTTGACCATCTTTAGTACACCTTGATTGTCACAAAAAATGGAAAGAGGTGTAGGTGCAATTTGAGGAAGTTGAAGATCAAGGAGAGTCTGGCAAGGCCAAATTGCTTCACAACTGGCATTAACAGTTGCCTTGCATTTTGATTTAGTGGAAGAGATGGCCACATCGTGTTGAAGCTTACTTTGCCATGAAACAACTCCTTAACCAAAAGAGAAAATGTATCCAATGGTAGATCTTTGGGTATGCATTGAACTTCCCTAGTCAAAGTCTGTATAGCCAAAGAGTCTGAAATTTGTGACTCTATGTTAGAAAATGTCAAAGTCAAGAGTACTTTGGACATATTGAAGAACTCACTTTGCTTCTCCCCAGTGTATGAGTTTTGGTTTAGGCAAGAACCAAGAAAGATAGCTAGCAACAAAACATATGTTCGGCTAGATGTCTATAGAGTGATTCATTTTGTCTATAGAGTGATTTATTGGCCAGTGGTGAATCATCGTGAGCTAATAATTTCAACCCGACATTCATACGTGTAGAAGAAGGATTACAATTAGACATCCAAAACATCTACAACAGATTTGTAGCATACTTGACTTAAGCTATGAAAATCAAATGATCATGTTGCCTAAACCTAGGCAATAGTGTAGGAGGCCTAAATCAGTCATGTCAAAAGCAGCACATAAATCTGATTTTACTCGTTGAATAGTAGTGGCCCCACTACCCATGATGGAAAGATCATCAACATAAACAATAAGTATCACAATGTCATCACCATCACTTTTGACATAAAGATTTGGATTAGAAAGACTCCTTTTGAATCTGGAATCTTGTAGATGTTGATCTATTTTGATATACCAAGCTCGAGGAGCCTACTTAAGCCCGTACAAGGACTTAATTAGCCTACAAACCAGATGTTCACGACCACATGCTTGAAACCCTTCAAGCTGCACCATATAGACTTCCTTCGCCAAGTCTCCATTTAGGAAGGCCTTTTACATCCATTTGAAAAACCTTCCATCCAAATTGAGTTGCAATTGAAAGAAGCAACCGAAAAGTGACCATCTTTGCGGGTAAGAGCAAATTTTTCTCTCTATTCTCTCATGTCATGAGAAGCCCTTCACAACAAAATGTGTTTTGTACTTATCCAAAGTACCATCAACTTTGCACTTGACTTTGTATACCCATTTGCAGCCAATGGGTTGTTTACTGAAGCAAACTCCACCAATGTCCAAGTATTGTTCTTCATCAAGGCACCATACTCTCTGTGCAAGGTAGTTTCCCATTCGTAGATGTGCCTTTGCTTGAGAATAACTTTGTGGCTTGGGTATTTTGTGAAGATCAGAAGAAAGAGCAAAATGAACATGCTCTAAATCAGCAATTTTCTTACCAGTCCTCCGAGGTTGTGCATCTAATTGAGATATTTCATCCTTCCGCACATCCTGCAAAGTGAAGTAAAACCACTTAGGCCTTCATTGGACTGAAGAACTCTATTCGGTTGAGGCTCTACTGGATGAGGAACCAATACAGGTTCGCATCTTCTATACACAAGTGTATCACTTGTGGGTGTCACAAGTTGCGGTGGAGTTCATGGAGGAGCATGACATGAACTAGACCTAGCTGATCACACCCAACTGCTTGTTGATTACAGCCAATTGTTTGTTGATCACATGCAAAGAATGACTTTGTTTCTTTCACATCAACATCACGACTAACAATTACTTTGTTAGTGGAAATATCAATCAGCCTATAAGCCTTGGATTGATCACTATAACCAGCAAAGAAATATCTTGTAGTTTTAGAGTCTAACTTACTCCTCTTTTTATCAAGAACCAAAGTATATGCAGCTGAACCAAAAATATGAAAAGTTGATACCTCAAGTTTGGTTCTAGAAAAGCTTCTTCAAGTGTGTGATGTCTTGTAAATCTTTGCAAGGACTCCAATTGGGAATATATACCATTGTGTTTATAGCTTCTCCCCAAGTATTTGAATGGTACGCCTCTACTATGCATCATGCATTGAGCCATCTCCATGATAGTTCTATTTTGCCTCTCAACCACCCCATTCTATTGTGGGGTATATGGGGTTGTCAGTTGATGATGAATTCCTTCTTTACTATAGTAATCCTTGAACTGCTTGGAAGTGAATCCCCCTCGTTATCGGATCTCAATGTGTTATCCGTCGATTGGCCCGGATTTCCACTAATGCGTTGAATTCTCAAAAGAAGCAAAATAGTCAAACTTCTTTTTCAAGAAGTAGACCCACATCTTTCTCGAATAATCATCCACCAACAAAAGAAATTACCTCACAACAAAAATAGTAGGAGACTTTATTGATGTCTTATAAAGATTTGCATCAACAAGATCTCAAGCCCCTTGGCATGCCAAGCACCTTGTTGGAAATGGCTTCCTTTCCTGTTTTCCAACCAAAAAACCTGCACACATATCTTGTTTCTCTTTGATAACAGGTAAACCAAGAACCATGTTGGCTACAATACATTGGGCAAGATATCAAGGTTGAGATGTCCATATCTGTCATATGCCCGTAATGTCCCCTTTTCATAATTAATTAATTTTGGATACCTGAAGCCTATTTTTATTATTTTCCATAGGCTAAGGGGAGATTAAAAGAGGAAAATAAATTAAATAAGTGGTCCAAGGGTATTTTTATATTTTATTTGGAAAAAAGACACTTGAATTATATTTTTAAAAAGCAGAAATAGAATAAAATAATAATAGAATGATGTACTTCTATTATTAGGCGCCAAAGTTAGGATAATAATACAAATCAGATCCTATTTTTAGGATAAAGTGAAGATAAAGCTTTTTAATATTGCATATTCCTATTATTAGGATGGGGCACCAACTTGAAGAGAATAAAATTATTATTTTATTTGTTCGTGGAGCATGCATGTATTTCGAGAAGGGGGCACCCAGTTTGGAGAAAGATTGGAGGTTATAAAGGCAAATTTGGGGTTTATTGTACATTGATCTTGGAAAATTATCAACTACATATTTGTCTGCAAGTAGCTTCTACTTTTGCATCCGTAATAGAGGATGAAAACCCTCCTTTACACACAGATTTGAGGACAGAATCCCTCACATCTCAGCTGGGTAATCCCATTCGGGGTTGTAAGGACAATTCAAGGCACAAGTGTTCCGTCAGTTCAGCTCCAAAACAATTGTATTCAGACTCTAGTATTTTATTGTAACTGGTTCGTAATCAATAAATAAAAGACTGTTTTGACGCATTACGGTTTGCTAGTTTTATATAAAAAATCAGATTATTGCTACTGTTATAAAAGTTAGTTTTTTATACTACTTCCTAGAGTTTGACAAAATTTCTAGGTTTGTTAGAAAGTTTTTTTCAAGGATATTACAATACCACAAAATGCTAGTATTTCCCTCCACAACAAAGGCATGTGATTTGATTATGGCACGATCAACCAGCCTATACAAGCCTTATTGCCCAAGGCAAACACTTTGTTTAGTTTTACATCAGACAATGCTTCTTGCTAGAGAAGTTTACATAAATGTTGGGATTTTTCGTAAGCTGACTTATAGATAAAAGATTCTTATTCATGTTAGGAACATATCTAACATTTCTAACTATGAATTTGACATTATCATTCAATATGATTCAGATATCCCCTATCCCTTCTATTGCATGAGATCTTCCATCCCCTAATGAAACTAAATCAGAAGAACTAAAATTTGTGTGAAAATTTACATACCAATCTTTTTGACACGTGAAGTGTCTTGATGCTCCAAAATCAAAGAACCAACACCTTGTAGGGTTGTCATCCGAGCATGATGCCATGAGGGCATACTCTTCTTCAAGTTCTTGTTCAACTGCTACCACATTTGCTTGTCCCTTCTACTTTTTGTTGGCAAGATCATATTGTCTTTTCGACAATCCTTCTTCACATGACCAAGTTTATGACAATAGTAACACTTGACTTGATGTATAAAAGATGGTTTTTCAGGTTGTCGTTTCCATTTCCCTTTGGATTAAACAGCAAATACAATCTCGATTTGTCTAGAATTGGACTGAAGTGTCTGAATTTGTCTTCGTTCCTTTTGTAACAAATAGGAACTGACTTTATCAAAAGTCAAAGTCTAACTTCCAGCCATCAAATGGAGAGCTTAAACAAATGAATCATATGATGATGGCAAACTATTCAGCACCAATGCTGCCATATCATCATCATCTACCTTTTTGTTAACAAGGGCAAGCTGATCTTGGAAGTCTTTCATCCGAAGGAGGTGCTCTGACAGTGACCCACCCTCTTGCAACCTTGCTGAAAATAACTTCTTCAGATGTAACACCGAACTCTTCTCTGAAGTCATATATTTGTCCTTTAGACTAATCCATAGAGCACCCACCATAGCTGCGGACTTCTCGTATCAATTCATTAGATACCGATAACTTCACCAACAAGAAGGCTTCCTTATGACATTTGTCATAATCCGCAAACTTAGCAACGGGCCTACTTTCTTTGCCAAGTATTATTTTATCCATAGATAGAATACTCGCCAAAAACTCGGCGAGTTTAGAAAAACTCGCCAAAAATTATGCTAAACGAGTAACTCGCAGGAAAACTAGCCAAAAATGCAAAAAAAAACTCGCCGAATATAGTTGGAATACTCGCCACAAACTCGCCAAAGACAGCATTTCTTTCCTTTTTTGGATTTTTGGTGAAGAAAACACAAGTAAAGAAAAAAAATTGCCATTTTTGGAAAGGGTCCGAGAAGATGTAGCAGCAAAAACTTGCATGTGCCATAACTTTCATTCTGTGGCTCGTTTGTGTCGTTTTTCTAAAATTGCATATTTTCTCGAGCTCTCACGTGATGATGGCAATATTTTTCTTATTTTCATAAAATCCATTTTTGCACCTTTTTGGACCAAGCAACTTCTTGCAATCTTCTGAAAGAATCATGAGCTTTGATCGCCTATAGACAGATTAGTAATTAAAAATATTGGATAGCTTTCCAAAACTTGGCGAGTACTCGCCAAAACTCGACGAGTATTCTCCCGTGCTCAGACTAATCACACGAAGAAGCGCAACAAGTTGACTCAAAAAAGGCTCAACAACTTGGTTTTTGTGCAATACAATCTCGGCTTCGCAAAAAAAAAGTTCAGGCCACATCAGAGGAGCTCATTGATTTGGATGAGATAGATCCATACGGTGAGTGGACTGGGCAAGAAGAGGAAAACCCTGCTTTCACAGCGGACGAGATTACTTCTTTTGAGAGGGAGGCTATGGAGGGAGAAGCACTAGCAGGACTCCGAGGAGATATTGGAGTGGATGACATCTTTGGAGGTGATCTCCAACATGTAGCAAAGGAGCCACCAACACCACCATCTAGTTCCATGATCGAGCCAAATTCGCAGCCTTGTAGGAGGAGCGTGAGACGCACTTGTTGAGTGTGGGGACTAGTATCACTAGTTGTCGTATTCGCATGATGATTCGATTTTGTATTGTATTTGTATTCAAATCTAATAAAAACACTTCTCCAAAGATTTTATGGGCTCATTTGATACATTTTGTAGATAAGCTATGTGTTGCTTAAAATTTATGTTTTTAAAGAAATTTGAGTATTTTTAAGTTGCCGAGTATTCCCGAGTATTGACCAAATATTAGCGAGTTTTTGCCGAGTTTTTTTTTTGGGGGTCTGGCGAGTTTTTGGATTTGGCGAGTTTTCCTACTATGATTTTATCACACTCACGAAATTCCACGATGGTCGTGGATTTTGTAGTTCCAAATGTTGTAATTTTGTTCAATTAACTTTTGCGCCTCCAATAGAATAAAGTTTTGTGTAGTCGCCATTCACACCAATTTTAATTTCTGACCCACAAATTAATGCAAAATAAAAAATGAAGCAGAAATAAATATAACAGCAGCAATGAGCAGAAATAGATATAACAGCAATGTGACTGTCTAGTCTCACCCGCAAAACCCAAAAATATTTTTGAGAATTTGTCAATGCCCTAGCACCCATGAAATCACAAAGTAAATTGTGCCAAATCCCATGCCCTAGAACCCACGAAATCACAAAGTAACTCGTGCCAAATCTGAGCAGAGTGATATAGAATTATTGTCCACGAGCTCCCGTGCCCTAGATACTGTCTTTTCCTTGAATTGCGACCAAATTTTCATACAAATCCTGACCAGAATATATAAATGCAAATCATGACTAGAATTTATTGTGCAAATCGTAATCAGAACTTCATATAAACACAAATCGCGACCAGACCAGCAACAAGTGGTTTGTCCTCAAAATGTTTTCTTTCCTCATTTCGTGCCCAAGCGAAATACTTTTCCTCAGTTCATGTCCTAGCACAGGTCTTCCTCGAACTATTCTTTGTGAAATTTGTACTTTGTTAAGTTTCCTCAATTTTCGAATGTTTTCGAGCATTAGAGGCTCTGATACCAATGTTAGTAAATGGTAAACAACGAAAAAATGAGGATGAATTGGGCTGCACATCAAATGAATGTGTGTCCTCCATTTTATTATGTTGGGAGCAGTTACAATGTAATTGGAACAGTTCTGTGACTGTTCATAACTGAAAAATACCGACTAACATGCGTGCCTATAAAAATTTTATTATATTCAATAACACATGCCAAAATGAAACAGGTCCTATTGTCCCGAATTCGCCCCCTGGCAAATTTGGTCAAGACAGGTCCTGCTCAAAGGAAATTATGAAGGAAACAACTCAGACCCGCGAGTTCACATTCTAGGATGACAAACAAGGTTGGAGAGGGATTCTATGATGGAGTGGCAGCGCCTGCAAAGGATTATACGACCCTGTGCAAGAAGAAAGAGAAGAAACGGCTCTGTCAAGCTAATTTGTGCCTTAAATCCAACAAACAAATTACAGGCGGGCTCGGAAACGGATAGCAGGGTCAGAGAAGGAGGAGCAGTGTCAAAAGAGCCAGGAGCAAGAAAGAAAAGAAGCGGCGAAGATTCGAAGTCTTCAGGCTTCGCAAATGGTTCAGAACAGGCCCAAAAATCGACTAAGTATGGAGGAGACCGCGGAGGGAGCCAAGTGTCCAAGCGGCGCTTCTCCAAAGATGAACCCAAAAAGGGAAGCTCGAACAAGTGTCGGGTCCCCACATGTCCCAAGGCCCGAAACGGAGGCAGAGTCAAAGTTAAGAGTCAAAGGCGGACAAGGCGGGCCTCAAAAAAGGCTAAGTATAGAAATGCTAGCGGAGACTGCCATGTGTCAGCTCGGCGCATCTCCAAGGGTAAATCCAAAAGCGGAGACTCAAACGAGCGCCAGCTTGCCACGTAGCCCAAGGTCCGAAAAGGTAAGAGGGGCCGTTGAAAAGTCTAAGAGTCTGCGGAGGTTTCCACGTGTCGATCCGACGCTTCTTCAGAGGCAAAATCCTAAGCGGGTTTCTAAGTGAGCACAGAGCCTCCACGCATCCCATTTCAAAAAGGACAGGGTCGAGTTGAATAGTCAAAACACTGAGACAGACCAGCGGAGGGTGCCAAGTGTCAACACAAAGACTAACTCGGGAGAGCGGGATAAGGGAAGGGTTTTCAAAGATGCGTCGGGCCGCCACGTGTCCCCGGTCAAGGTATATGACTTCGCCGAACAAAGGACTTAGCCAAAAACGTAAGGAAACCGAGCAGGTCGCGGAAGAAGCCACATGTCAGCCCCACGCCACTCCAAAAGCAAAATGCAGAGGCCACCCTCAGAGATGCGCCAGCCCTCCATGTGTCCGGTTCAAAGGGGGCCGTTTTCGAACTAGTTTTCCCGCTATTTTGTACGGACCCGACCCAAATTTCAAATGGCCATATCTTTTGACTGAGAACTCAGATTTGGGTGGGAGAGGACTTTTTGGAAACATCTCGAGCCCCTCTACGCCGTAGAAACATAAAATACCATTTTTGGCAGGCGTTAGTGGGTGAAAAAGGGGAAAACGTCTTCCGTGCTATTAAAAAAAAGAGCTCGATTTCTCCAACTACGAGATCTCGATTCGATTGGATCCGTCATTCCTCTTTAACACCGGACAAACAGAGGGAACCATAATTGACAGATTTGGGGCGGATTTGAAAGGGGCATTGATTGATAGTGGTTGAACTTTCAAGGTAGGATTCAACGCGTGTCTCGAGGTGGTTGAAACAGGATTTGATTTTCCCTCCTCTCTCTCCTATTCTCCCTCCTATCTCTCTTATTCTTCATATATATTGTAAAGGAGGGGCATATTCGGGTGTTGGTTTTTCGTTTTTCTCTCTGCCTCCCCCTCTTTTTCTTCCTCGGGGTTGAAAATGGAGTTCGAACCTCCTCCCCTGCTCTGTAAATGGCGTTTTTGCCTCTTGCTCGTGAATGATGTTCTGTGCAAACTTCTGAAGCAACAAAAATGTGTTTTGTGATGAATTTGTCCATCCTTTACTCTTTTTGGTTGTTTCTTCTTGCCTCTCTTCATTGCAGGGTACCTGTGCATGTTTTGGATGTTCGTTTGCAGATCTGGGAGCTGTGTTTGTTGGGTTTGAAATGTTTTCTGTGTGAATCTGATCTTTGGCTTGTGATGCAGTTGTTCATCCTCTCCATTGCTCACCTCCTTCGCTTCATGGCAGTTTGGTTAGATGATCAGCAGTTTTCCTTCTCTGGTGTATCACCGTTTTAGTGTAGGCTCTGTTTTTCTTGTTTTCTTTCTCTCCATGTCTCCTTGGATAGTTAGATTAGGATTAGATTAGCTTGTCTTGCACTAGAATAGCTTGTGGCAGGTAGTTTAGGAAGAGGAACCAACCTTCTCTGGAGAAGTTTCCCATTTGCAAAGTCCCACATTTTGGGGAAAACTCAATGTTATGCGGATCACACCAAATGACTCTACCTTAGAAAAGCAGATCCGACGACTCATTTGAGGGTGCTATGATTACGCACTAACAGCTCCCCATCAAACCAAACATAACAGGTTTAAGTTTTACCTAGTCTTTGGAATAAGAATAAGGATAATTTATGACCTTATCTACTTTTTGTTGAATTCAAATTATTTGTCTAAGAAAACTAAATAAAGATTAACATATCCAAGTTAAAATGAACTAGAGCCTTTAATTTCCTTTGAAGTAGGTCTTCATTATTCTTCTCGAAACTAAGAAGTTGCAGTAATGCTTTATTATTACTACACCCCATGAAGTTAATCTAGGTTTTGCCTTATCGTAATGGAAGCCTGTCTGGTGTTAAACGGTTCGAATAAGGGAACTTGAGTATACGGAGGACCACATGAACTTTAGCATTAGATTGCATGTGTGTATCAATTGAAAGTTTTCTGTGTATAAAGCCTTAAAGTGTTCGTTCAAACAAACTCAAGAAGAACCATGATGCAACTTTTTTATTTTAAATATATTTTCATAAGACTCATTTATTTTCTATCCTTGTTGTCCCACTTATCTCAAGGAACTGAGATTTCCTCAAAAAAATAGAAATGAATAAGCAAGCACATTTTAGAAGAGGAAGACGGTTCATCTGATGGGGTTTTTTCCTTAATTGTCCACGAGAACCATCCATCTTTGTTAGACATGCCTGTTCTGATCTTCAAGTTGCCCAACCGCCACCCCAGCAAAAGGCAGTTGAAACTTTGAGGGGGAGAACTTGATATCACAAAGACAGGAGATCTGTATCAACTTAACAGTTAACTGGACATACTATGATTTAATTTCACTTTTACTTGTCACCTTTCAAACAATCAAGTGCACGTGGACCAATGACTCGCAAAATGATGGAGAGGATGTGGAAGTCTTGGGGGAATCATAAGTTCAAAAGAGTTGCCTCTTATTTTGGAATATATTGCTTCTTCAATCGCCTAGTTTATGCCTACACGAACAATAAGTACAATTTACCTTCCTAAGTTTTAAAACTATCTTGTTTATGTAGGTTTTACTGAATTCTTCTCCCATTTAAATTTTGGAGGGCCAGATGGGAAGTAGAAATTAATGATGAAGTTGAGAGATATCTTGATTTTATTTCATCTCTTTCTCCATCCAAACTACTGTGATTCTGCATATGAGCTTTAAATTGAATGTTATCAAGCACAATGGCAGAAATTTCATGGTCAGATTGATATTATCGCTCTTTTCCACCTCATGTAGAGCATCTCTTTGATACCACAAAGGTTATTGAAATGCTCATTAAATAAATTGTTTGATTGTTGTAATACAGCCCAAAGACTGATTGATCTCTTTTCATGTGTGAGATGTTTATGGACATTGAATTGGTTTATATTCTTGAGTAGTTATATTAAGCAGCCCTCAGTTGACCCTTTGAAGATTTCCAATGTCAAAGAAAAGCTCCACACGCCCATCATGCATTTGTTCCTTCTACAAAAAAATCCTTGGTAAAGTTGGACATTTTTGGACTTCTCACATGTATTATGTATAAAAATTGTCCTATTCTTGACATGGGATTAGTAGTTGGTTTGGTTGATAATAATATTGTCTCAGATAGTTGAGAGAGACAGCAGACAATATAGAAACCCAGCCTTGTATTCTTCTTCTGTTTAAATTACTGGAGGTTGATCTAGTTCCATTATATTTTTCTTCTGCTTCATTTGAATCATGTACCCTGTACATAAATTAAGGTTAATGAAAGCATTCAAAAATTATGAACATTATTTCATTTTTCAATCTGTGATTAGCCCTTTTCTTCTAGATTTTACCTATTAATTCCATGCATGTAAATCAAAGTTGTATAGAGTAGTATTTTCTGGCAGAAGTAATCAGATCCAAGGCGAATGAGACCATTCCTGATTAATTGATCATTGTTGGATGGTTTGAGTTTGGCCAAATAATCAGGGTTTAAGCAGAGGGTTTAAGGCCGGGGGCAGGTTGACACTAGGTAGAATTATCGTGACGAATTATTTACATACAGAGGAATTGTGAGGCCTCATATAAAGTTGAGATTGGTGCTTATTTTCAACTTGCAATTGGGTTTTTCTGTGATTTACAATATTTTGGTTCTTATTAACATTTTACTGAATGATGGAGGATCAGAAGCAAAACTACAAAAAAAGCAAACAAGTAGTATAAGTCAACAGGACTCTTGAAAGCAAATAAGTATTGCAATGTAGTTTAGAGTATTTATTTTCCAGTGTTAATATGACTTACATGTCAATTCCATCCTATTTAAAAACAACTGTGGTATTTCTATCTTGTGATTAATTTGAAAATCTCGCCTCCTTGCTATTTAAAAACAAAAATAACTTAAGAAGTTCTAAGGAGCTTCAGACAACCAAAAAAGGCATACAACACATTTGAAAAATGAAATTTATCAATTATTCTTTCTGGAATAGCTTCAGATCTCTTTGGTTTAATTGGAACATGTCTATTGACACATTATGTGAAATGGTAACTTGATGGTACAGGACTGTGATCTCTGGTATAGTGTGGGCAATAAATTGTGAAAAATTATTAAATCATCATTGTTATTTTGTCTGGTATTGACTAATTTATATCATGCTTCATTTGGTTTGTGCTTGAATGTTAGTCGCATAGCATAAATGAGCAACAGGAAAACCAAATATCAACGCCCACCAAATTTCTAACTGGTTTGACACAGATGAAAAACTACATTATGGTAAATCCACCAAATGGCGGGATATACACTTTTAGAAGCATATTGGTGGAACTTACAACTGTCGTTACCATATTCGGAAAGTTCAGTCTGTTAATGTTTCAAATGCCAAAAAGTTAGAAGATTAGGAATTTTAAGAAAAGTTTGGTTCAGTTTGAAATTTAAAAATATATAAATTACATATATAGGTAAAGGTAGTGGTAGTTTGTAAGTCATTTTTTTGATATTTTACACACCATATGGATCTTTCACCCCTTGTAAGAAGCATATGTATATATAGGTAAAGGTAAAGGTAAAGGTAAAGGTAAAGATAGTTTTTAAGAAATATTTTTTTAATATTTTACACAATGTATGGAACTTTCTTCCTTGTAAGATGCATATGTGTGTGTGTATATATAGGTAAAGGCAAAGAATTCTTTAAGGATACAGGCGAGTGAGACACTAATTTGGTGTATGAAACATCTTGAGTGAGCTTTGATGATGATGAACTGTGTTCTCTATAGTGAAGGTCGCATGTTTAAAACCAAAGGAGCCATGTTGAACAATATATAAAGTAAAAAGGGCAAAAAAACAATCCTCTCGATGTAAAAAGTAAAAAAACAATCCTCTTCACGTAAAAAGGAAATCAAAAGTATGATTCTTTGATGGATAACCAGGGATGCTAGATGACCTGTTATTTAAATTCAACATGTCTTAGGCTTCCTTTGAGATTTACTTGAGAAACAAATACCCATCAACAGTAGAGTGAGGCAGATCTTTTCGGTTGAAAATCTTTATCACCACGATTTCTACAGGCTTATCTAAACCCTAACTTAAGAAACGTGTTCACGGCAATATTATTTACAGACTTAACGAAACATATTGGCAGCAAAACAAGTGAAATTCGCATTAAAACAAAGATTAAAAACTCTTTTGACTGCATGAACAGCCTTTTAAATGATTAGTCACAGAAAATTACGTAAGCTAAAACCCTGCTAATACAAAATCAAAAGAGTTTACATTAAGATAGGGGTGAAACCCTACTAATCAAGATCCCTTTTCACAGGTCAGTGGTCACACAAACAAGTGAAATCGAGCTCAAAATAGAGATGTTGGCAAGACGACGAAGACTAACCTGTGAACACAGAGTGGCTGTGTGAGGATTCCAGAGATGGGCTCCTGCAGGTAGAAACAAGAAGATGAACACTAATTTAATGCCTCCGTTCCTTTTTTAGAAAGGGAACATTTAATCTTGCTGAAGAATTTCAATCATCGGTTGGCATGGCATAAAGCGCCATTAACTACCAACTATTGACCTACACATCTACTCGATAACATGCTATGCTTCATAATACTAAGGAGTCTTCATCAGCGAGAACAAATGATTAATTGGGAACCAATGAATCGGACTAAACTAGCAATCGCCACTTCGCGAGTAGATAGAGGATGTAGTAAGGAAAGAAGCAGGAGATGAGCAATGGAAGTATATTGAAATGAAGGATGTGGAATGGCGAAAGGGCAACGTGAAATTAAATAAAGTTTGTGTATGGTTGCCGCAGTCGAAATGCAATGCAAGGGACTCTGAAAAGGATGGAAAAAGAGAAATACATGGGAAGAGGATGGGAAAGGAGCAATTGTATTTCTGTAATAGTTGAGATTGCGAGACCAAACACCAGGATAATAGGAAAGATGGGAAAATGCATAGTTGATGGCAATCACAAAAATGGGAAGAAATAAATGAGGTAAAATTTGATAAGCAAAACATATATAAGAAACATATAGTAAAGAATGACATACATAGAAAGGTTGATACTTGCCTTAACGACACTAAAATTTGCATGAAAAACTTGGAATCATGTATTGTCACTCAATTTCAAACCAAATAATAAGGAAATCACCATCAAAACTCATTATCTGATATCACATGTTAGCTTAAAAAGATATGCGCCTAGGTTCCTTCATTTAGTTTTCATATCAGGGTTACAACACCATAAGATTATACAACCTTTCATATGTCCAATAGATTATACAATGTTTCATGTGACAAGTATATTTTGAAACAAATGACATCATGTATTCTTTATGGAAAGAATACATGAGTTTTTCATTAGAACAAACAAAATACATGCATGAAGATTGTGTCAAATCAGTATGCCTAACCATACAACAACAGAGTCTGGGTAATGTCAATTATTAATGACAATTACCAGACACAATGGTTGACCAAATCCACTGAAGCAACAAGGTAGTACCAAGTGAATGTAAAAATATTACATCTAAAACGACTTGGAAACCTAAAACACATTTGCTTGGGGTAACTCATTTCTAAGTTACAATGCATGACATGTAGAGTAGCACATACCTTGGAGAAAAAGGATCCAAAGAGATTTGGAGCCCTATATCATTGTGAGGCAACATAGTTCTAAAAAATTATGCCTTGTTAAAGAAAGGCCAAAAAGAAAATCATAATGATACTACTATATTTAATAAAACAAAAGAATGAAAACAATGAGAAATAAATCCAAACAAAGTTCACAAAAGATAAGAACTCAATACTGAATACAACGAAGTTTAGAATACAAGATTTCCGATACTTTACTATCCACAAGATTGTTGTAGGTATGTCATTAAAGGAAACTCTTGCTAACCCAAAGTCACATATTTTTAGCTTTGTTAAAGCATTAGCCAAAACATTCTTCGGTTTCAAATCCCGATGATAAACATTTGCTACAAAGCCAATGAAGCCAATAGTTCAATACATCGCGTAAGGCATTTCTTTAAATCTAATTGTCAGAAAATGTAAATCTGGATCAAAAACATATTAATCATTGAACCCAAAACTGCAAGTAGTGCAGCGTAAGTAGATATCTTGAATTAATCTTGTTTAGATGCACAAGAAGAGTAATCCCACTTATTATATGATAACATGATTGTTTTCTAAGCACAAGTGAATCAGGCATTGCAACACTTCATAAATACAATTTTAAATTTCGATGATCATGAACATGAAACTATTATTGTTATGAGAATTCGATAACTTCCTATCGATTTTATGCTAGGATGAGATTTCTTAAGTCAATGAATGAAATTCATTCATTATAAGGGTTCAAAGGTTTCTTAATTCAATGAATGGAATTCATTCATTCCAAAAGTTCATATGTTAGCCTCTATCATAATTTATAATATCTAATCCTTAAATTGATACGTAAGCATTCAAGTACAATTACATCTTATAAGTGACATAGACCAAATCCATATGAAATATGAGGAGTCCTCATGTATGATACAAGTACTCATGTACTACCAATACAAACATAAATGAAATGACAAACCAATCAATACCAAAAGAAACTAGAAATGGTAGCTTACTTCAACTCTCGAGGGGAACTTGGAAGAACTCAAGTAACAAGAAGGCCAGGAGATAATAATGGTAAACGAAATCGTAAACAAGGGATATGACATTGTGTTTTATTAATGTTTGTAATTTTTAAGAACAACAATCTCATGAGATATAGTTGCAAGGAAAATGGGACAAAGCACATAAGCTACTGTAGTTTATGGGGTAAAGCATACGAGCACCTCTAAGCATTGTTAATATTGAAGAGGAAGATAATGCTAACATATCAAACCGTAGACTTGCATAGAAACTTACACTTCAAAGGAAAAGGGTCAAATAAAACATGCAAGTGCCTCTAAGAAATGTGGATTTGTAATGCCCGCTAAAACAACCCACTTGAGACCCAAGAACAACCTAGGATTAGTTAGGAAAAATTATGGAATAATTTTTTTGTTTAAAAGAGTCTACAACCAGTTACAAGGCAACAATTGTCACTAACAAGTTCTAGAACAATTCTAATTCACTAGAACATACTTTTCCTTTATTAACAATTATTAGAGGTCATAAGGTCAGAATTTAGGGTTAGAAGGTACAATAAGGTTCAGAGGGTAATTCCTCACCATACCCACTCTCTAACAAGCTTAAAGGTTTAACTTGATTTTTCTCAAACTTAACGCATTCAAATATTTCCTAAATTATTCCCATTGGATAGGAAATTTCCTCACCTTTCCATTGATATAAAGAAGTCCTCCTAACTCCTCATATTTTCCAAGTTATGGGGTGGGTGGCCTTGGGGTGAAAATTTTCCCCAAGAGCAGGCTTGCAGGCCTAGGGGTGAAAATTTGCCCCCAAGGGCGGATCGGCGGGCTGCGGGGAGACTTTTGGAAAGTTTCCCGCGTGGGACAAAAAACTAACTTTGCGCCCACGCCCCGCGAGTCCGCCTAGGGACACGTGGCACCTTCTAAGCCAATGCGGGTAAAACGGAGCGGCAAGGAGAAATAAGGTTTCGCGCCCGAAGGCAAAAAGGGATAAATTCACCCACACCTCCGCCGACACCTCAAGATGCCACGTGGAAGCTCCTGATTGGCTACGGGTCAACGGAGAAAATTTGGAAATTTTTCCCAAAAATTTTGAAGCTCAAAAGGAAAAAGGGACCCACTCCTCTGCCGATGCCTCGTTGTACCACATGACCAACCTCCGATC
Organism: Taxus wallichiana var. yunnanensis; assembly: GCA_018340775.1. NCBI lineage: Eukaryota > Viridiplantae > Streptophyta > Pinopsida > Cupressales > Taxaceae > Taxus > Taxus wallichiana. The sequence continues at coordinate 801,392,958 of CM031234.1, forward strand.
GGGTCATGGGCACGCGGAGAAAATTTGGAAAATTTTCCCAAAATTTTTTAGGAACGCTAAGTTTAAAAAGAGGTCCGCCCCTCCATTGACACCTCATGGTGCCACGTGGCGTGTCCTCGATTGGTCATTTGGATCAAGGCGGGATGGCAAGGAAAATTTTCCCAAAAAAATTGAAGCTCCAAGGAAAAATTCGGGCCCACGAGCCCACCAAGGAAATTTTTCCCAATTTTTTTTTGATGCCAAGTGAAGAAAAACTTCAGAAGGCCATAACTTTTGATAGAGAGCTCGATTTTGGGCAAACGAGGACTTTCGGAAAGCTCTCGACATCCTCTTTACTCAAGGATCATTAATTTTTTATTTTGATAAAGTTTAAGGGGTAAATTTTGTGAAAACGATCTGCAGGCTTTTGCAGTTCAAATTAGTAAATTTTAATTTATAAATTTTTGTTCAATTTGTTCTTGTTCCTCTCTTAACATATCAAATAGACATGGAGAATTGTTCTTAGGTGGATTTAGGTTAATTTTGTGAGGTAGGTCTCTTTGATAGAGTTCCGATTCGAAAGTTTATAATTTTGACAACAACTCGGTTTTGCCAAGTTTTGAAAGATTTCTTTTAAGTATTTTTGTCTAGTTGGATTCGTTTAGGGCAAACTCATTGCATTTTAATCATTTAATCTATTATTTCATTGTTGCGGGTTTGAACTGTGCATTTTAGGTAAAGTAATTGCCATTTTGAAAATACATAGCAGAGATCAAATTTAAAAGGGTTTAATTGCCATTTTCTTCTTCCAAGTATTATAATGTGCTCCAATTCAAATCTAATACATTTAGTTGATTCAATTCCAACCATTCAAAAAAAAACAAAATACAATTCTAATTTCCAACTTTACACATTTCAAAAGACAGAGTTCTGCATTTTCCTTCATACGCATTTACTTCTTTCAAACAGAGATTTCAATTCACATTTAGATGTTCAATCTTAAAACAACAACACAAATTGAGAAAGGTAATGCAATCCTTTATTGATTCCAAAATACAACTTTACAACCTTTCTTTCATTCTTCGAATTCATCATACAAAATACAATTCTTTCACATTCTTTCAAAGGCTGAAAACAAAGTTTATTTCTTTTACATTTCACTTTACAACTTTCATAAACAATACCACATCTTTCTATTACAAAACATTTACAAGTTCCTCCACTGCAAGTGGGAAAGGTTACAATAAACTTTATCTCAAGCAAGGGACTATCAAACTGTCTTTATCACAGCTCCAGGAAAACAACCTGTAGACTTCTCATTCTTCCAATTTGATCACAACAAGAGTAGGGGAAAGACAACGCTCTCCACCCAACCAAGACATCCAATGAAGAGGAGAAGCCATCCTTCTTCATTGGCCCCTAAGCCCCAACCACAATGCAATAAAAGATGTGATCCAACTCATGGCAATAACAGGCTTCCACAAACACACAAGCAACATTTTCACAATAAAACAGAGTCCAAAACAAAATGTAGTTTTTACAACTACATTAAAACATGACAAACAATACTAAGGCTTCATTAAGCAAGCCAAAGGAGCAAGAAACTATGGGGGATGCTTCTTATGCCTCCCAAAAGGGGAAATGGGTATCACCACCTGAATTACAAACCGCCAAAATATAGTATATCACAGCCCTAACATTCCTTATGCCTCCCAAAGTACCCTTATTCCTCACATTTTCTTATGCTCCCCAATCTCTTATGGCACCCCATAACGAGTAAAAAAATGTAAGTTATTTCTTTACATGGTGGAACCCAAATCCCAAATCCCTCCACACTTATACCTCCATAAAACACACTTGTGCCTCCCAAAAATTAAACCCCATAGTCTTCTCCTACACCATTCCTAGGCCATCTACCCAATAGCCCACAACATACTAAAACATTCATACATTAACATTTACATTCATATAAGAAGAGCATTTTAAGAGCCAAGTTCCTACCTCTCCATGGTGGAGTTTCCCAAGTTCCAAACAACAATTGTTTCCAAGAAAACAATCCAAAAATCAACCAAGCACAAGTATTCCACAATCTTCCAATTGCTCCAAAAGTAAGAGCTCCCAAGAACAACAAAAGAATTCTCCTAAGAAGCAAGTCTCCAAAGTGAAGTAACCCCAAATAAGGCAAGCAAATTGAATTTTATAGAAGAGGGAAGGGAAGAGGATGAGGTGGATCCATGTAGGATGCCACATCACACATCCTCAACCCCAACACAAGGTCAACTTCATTCTCCAATGCACAATAAATAGGTGGGTGAATAATATGACAGTTTACTTACATACTCCAAAACAAACCCACACCCCAAAGGACTGAAATTACAACATGTAAGAAAAGTGCAATTAAAACCTATAAATTACCTTCTCAAAAAGCATTATAAAAGTCAAATCTCAACTCTCCAACCATAGGTATGGTTGGTAAATAAATTTAAGAGGTATGGGACAAGTTTAGCTTGTCCCACAAGCCTCCAAAATTAGCCTCCAAGGACAATTTGAATTTCCAAGAAGGTGGAGTGTTCCACACTCCAAAGTTAACTTACACATCTCTTGACACCGTTAAGGTGGAGTGTTCGCCCCTCCGTTGACACCTCATGGTGTCACGTGGCGCCCTCTAATTCGGGCCCATGAGCTCCAAGGGAAAAAATTTCTGAAGCTCCAAGGGAAAAATTTGGGCCCGCGAGCCCTCCAAGGAAATTTTTCCCATTTTTTTTTTTTTTTGACGCCAAATGAAGAAAAACTTCAAAAGGCCATAACTTTTGATAGAGAGCTCGGTTTTGGGAAAACAAGGACTTTCTAGAAAGCTCTCGATGTCCTCTTTGCTCGGGGATAATCAATTTTTATTTTGATAAAGTTTAAGGGGTCAATTTTGTGAAAACGATCTGCAGGCTTTTATAGTTTGAATTGGTAAATTTTAATTTATAAAATTTTGCTCAATTTGTTCTTGTTCCTCTCTCAACATGTCAAATAGACATGGAGAATTGTTCTTAGGTGGATTTAGGTTAATTTTTTGAGGTAGGTCTATTTGATAGAGTTTAATTCGAAAGTTTACAATTTTGACAACAAAACGACAAAGTGAAAGCTTTGAACTCGGTTTTGCCAGGTTTTGAAATATTTCTTTTAAGTATTTTTGTCTAGTTAGATTCTTTTAGGGAAAACTATTTCATTTTAATCATTTAATATATTATTTCATTGTTGCAGGTTTGAACTGCACATTTTAGGTAAAGTAATTGCCATTTTGAAAATACATAGCAGAGATCAAATTTAAAAGGGGTTAATTGCCATTTTCTTCTTCCAAGTATTAGAATGTGCTCCAATTCAAATCTAATACATTTAGTTGATTCAATTCTAACCATTAAAAAAATACAATTTTGATTTCCAACTTTATACATTTCAAAAGACAGAGTTCGCATTTTCCTTCATACGCATTTACTTCTTTCAAACAGAGATTTCAATTCACATTTAGATGTTTAATCTTAAAACAACAACACAAATTGAGAAAGGGAATGCAATCCATTATTGATTCCAAATTACAACTTTACAACCTTTCTTTCATTCTTCAAATTTCATCACATAGAATACAATTCTTTCATATTCTTTCAAAGGCTAAAAACATAATTTATTTCTTTTACATTTCACTTTACAACTTTCATAAACAATACCAACATCTTTATATTGCAAAACATTTACAAGTTCATCCACCTGCAAGTGGGAAAGGTTACAATAAACTTTATCTCAAAAAGGGACTGTCAAACTGTCTTTATCACGGCTCCAGGACAACAACCTCGTAAACTTCTCATTCTTCCAATTTGATCACAACCAGAGTAGGGGAAAGACAACACTCTCTACCCAACCAAGACATCCAATGAAGAAGAGAAACCATCCTTCTTTATTGGCCCCTAAGCCCCAACCACAATGCAATAAAAGGTGTGATCCAACTCATGGAAATAACAGGCTTCCACAAACACACAAGCAACATTTTCACAATAAAACACACAGTCAAAAAGCAGAATGTAATTTTTACAACTACATTAAAACATGCCAAACAATAGTAAGGCTTCATTAAGCAAGCTAAAGGAGCAAGAAACTATGGGGGATACTTCTTATGCCTCCCAAAAGGGAAATGGGTATCACCACTTGAATTACAAACCGCCAAAATATAGTATATCACAGCCTTGACATTCCTTATGTCTCCCTAAAGTACCCCTTATTCCTCACATTTACTTATGCCTCCCCAACCTCTTATGGCACCCCATAATGAGTAAAGAAATGCAAGCTATTTCTTTGCATGGTGGAACCTAAATCCCAACTCCCTCCACACTTATACCTCCCTAAAACACACTTGTGCCTCCCACAAATTAAACCCCATAGTCTTCTCCTACACCATTCCTAGGCCATCTACCCAACAACCCACAACATACCAAAACATTCATACATTAACATTTACATTCATACAAGAAGAGCATTTCAAGAGCCAAGTTCCTACCTCTCCATCATGGAGTTTCCCAAGTTCCAAACAGTAGTTTTTCCAAGCAAACAATCCAAAAATCAACCAAGCACAAGTATTCCACAATCTTCCAACTACTCCAAAAGCAAGAGCTCCCAAGAACAACAAAAGAATTCGCCCAAGAAGCAAGTCTCCAAAGTGAAGCAACCCCAAATAAGGCAAACAAATAGAATTTTATAGAAGAGGGAAGGGAAGAGGATGAGGTGGATCCATGTAGGATTCCACATCACACATCCTCAACCCCAACACAAGGTCAAATTCATTCTCCAATGCACAATAAATAGGTGGGTGAATAATATGACAGTTTACTTACATACTCCAAAACAAACCCACACCCCAAAGGACTGAAATTACAACATGTAAGAAAAGTGTAATTAAAACCTACAAATTACCTTCAAAAAGCATTATAAAAGTCAAATCTCAACTCTCCAACCATAGGTATGGTTGGTAATTAAATTTAAGAGGTATGAGACAAGTTTAACTTGTCCCACAAGCCTCTAAAATCAGCCTCCAAGGACAATTTGAATTTCAAGAAGGTGGAGTGTTTCACACTCCAAAGTTAACTTACACATCACTTACACATCTCTTACAACACTTTAATTCAAGGCCAACAACTCTATTAATTACTTTCTTGTGACATATTTGATTTATTTATTTTAACAATATGATTACTCTCAATATTTACACACCATTTAATAATTAATGAAAGGGGTAAAAGCATCACAAAATAAACACATGCAAACATAAACATAAGGGTCAAATAAATAAATACACATAACCCCTTGGTCACATTTAAAGGTGGCTCCCCCATGGGTACCCCTAACAAAACAACCACACACAAACAAAACAAGTTGCCATGGTGACCTTGTTGAATTCATCTAGAATTCCAATGTGGTTGGTCTCCAATCCCGATGTTTGTTGTGATATTTTAACCTGTAAAACACAAATACCTCCTTTGGCCTCGTGGCCATATCAAAACATCCAAAATAATATAAATATAATTCCTAAAATCATCTAGATATATGAATCACAACAACATCAAAGCAATCTAACAATATCATTTACAGTTTTATCAACAACTATATCATCATCCAATAATTTCCATTTCTAGGTCTACTCACAATATCCAAATATCACATGTCCGAACAACATCCATAACATAACCATGTCAAACAAGTATATCATCATCAATATCCAAAATGTCTCTAATAATCATCATGCATCATAACTGAATCAAGTCAACAATAATCCATGATCTAACATCTATCATCATACTATAATAAGGTCCATAATCAAGTCCATAATATAATCAGCAGTATCATGATTAGTATCAAAAGGTGTCAAAGGGAAGTGGGCACTATAGGATCAAAGAAAGTCATTGGAGGAAGATGTTGATAAGTTTGTGAGCCAAGGTATGAGGGGGATCTTCTCTCGCACATAATGACAAGGCTTTGGGCTTGGTTTTCAGACGATGAGGACGGGCTCATTGAATTTGACCCTGCAATCTCCATTCGCTCCGGGGTTGCAACCCTAGAAAAAAATCCACAAAAATTACCAAAACTATCAAAACTTACGAGTAAGTAGAAAAAATTATATAAGCTTTCAAACCGCCTCCAAAGTCTGTAATAGGAGAAAAATAAGGAAACTAATCTCTTGAATTCTCGCAAACAAGATATGATCCCATAAAATATGCAAAAATGAGCAAAAAGAGATTATCTTAATACATCTACAAAAATGAGCATAACTGGAGATTATTTTTTAAAATTTGCATAATATAGCAAGAAATGAAACAACCATTTAGATTTTTCAAGCATATATCTCAAAACAATTGTGTTTTATGGTACAACAAATGGATTACACAGAGTTGTTTCCAAATATAAGTTTCAAACCTAAGAAACCAAGGAAATAATCTCAAAACACTAATCTTTTAGATTCCATAAAATACGCAAAAAGAAAGAAAATAATCGCATTAAACCGCAAAGTGACAAGTAAAAATAAAAATAATATTCCAAATTCCTTCCCGCATTTGCAAAATAAATACAAAGATTATAAAATAAGCTTTAAAAGTTGTGAAATGAAGATAAAAAACAAATATAATCTTCAAAATCAAGTAAAAGTGAGCGAAATAATAGAGTGATAAAAAAAGTTGGAATATGAGGATAAAGAACAAAGTATAATCTTTTTCAAATTCCTTCTAAAATTACAAATAAGAATAAAAAATATATTTAAAAAACCTACAAATCCCCTCCAAAATCTATAAAAACTAATTTAATATAGTTGTAAATTGAAGTTAAAAACCCCTTTTTTAATTTCCTCCAAATTTATATACAAACAAAAAAGAGAAAAATAACCTTAAAAAGTCATGCAAAACATTAGTGTAAAGAACAAAAATAACCTTTTAATACCCTCCATAAACTTGCGAAAACAAGAAAATTAATCGAAACAAGTGGAAAATTAGGATACATGATCAAAATTATCTTCACAATCCCCTCTAAAATCTGTTAAAATGAGAAAAAGGGAAAGAAAGGTAATATTAAAAATTGCAAAATGACGATAAAGATTGAAAATAGTCGTTCAAAGTCACTCCAAAATTTACAATTGAAGAATTTATTTTAGAAACTTGCGAATGATGATAAACAATGTTGTAGCAAAATCACAAAGCATCCTCGAATGGCCTCGGATTTGAGTGGAGCATTCGATGTGATTGCACAACATTGGACCATCTCTCAAGCTGTGGGACTTGCGGACTTAAGATGACCCTCCGGAGAAAGCCGAATTCTTCTTCCTAAACTACCTGCCACAAGCTACTCTAGTGCAAGAAAAACTAATCTAAACCTAATCTAACCTTCCAAGGAGACAGGGAGAGAGAGATGCATAAAAACAGAGCCTACACTAAGCGGTGATACACCAGAAAAGGAAGTGGCTGATCACAAATCCAACTGCCTGAAGTGGAGAGAGGTGAGCAAAGGAGAGGGTGGACAAGGTGCACCATAGACCAGAGATAGATTTCACATAGAACACCACTTCAAACCCATTAAAAACACGGCTCCCATAACTGCAAGAGACATCGAGTATGCATAACACACCCTATAACGATGAGAGGCAAGAAGAGACAATAAAATAAGCAAAGGATGGACAAGATGCATCACAAAATAGATTTTATTGCTCCATAAGTCACACAAGTACATCATCAGTGGGCAAGAGGCAAGAAAATGCCATTATAGAGCCATGAGAGGAGGCTTAGACTCCACATTCTACCCTAAGGAAGAAAGAGAGGGGGGTAGGAGAGAAACAATGACCAACCTTTTAGAAAATGCCCCTCCTTTACAATATATAGGAAGAATAAGAGAGAAAGGAGGGAAGAATTTGAACCCTGCTCCAACCACCCTTGGAAGAGCATTAAATCCACCTACCACAATGAAGAGTCTCACTGTAACACCCATGCCCTCGTCGTTGTCCCTTATTGGGCAAGAAAGAGGCCCATTCTTCATCATGGTGGCAGGTGGGAGACTTGAAAGCCTCGAAAATGGTGGGCCAAAACATTAATGGTGGCAGGTGAGAAGCCGACGCCGAGAGCTTTCCAAAATGTCCCCCTTGCCCAAATCTCGAGTTCCCAGGTTGAAAGATATGGTTGTCGAAGATCGTGGTCATGGCGCTCAACGTAGGCTCTCACAATCTTTTCAAATCCAAGCATTTAAAAATATTGGCGGGATTTATGATTCACCAAATCTTTTTCCAAACATACTTTAGATTTGGAGTCTACCCCTTGAGATCTGCATGGAGCCTCGCGCGTCTTAATATTTTGCCGCCTCTTTTCACTCCCCGAAGTTGCGCACCGAACCGACACGTGGCAACTTCGTGGGCTCCTTTGTGTTCTACCTAAGTCCCTCCTATTGGCGGAGACACTCTGCCCGACCCGAGACATGTGGAGGCTTCACGCTCATTGGAAACCGCTTTGATTTTGCTTTTGAAGTTGCGCGGACGAGACACGTGGAGGCCTCCGCAAGCTTTTGGACTTTTTAATGGCCAACCTTACCTTGTCGAACTTTGACCACATGGCGGGTTGGTGCTCATTTGGGACTACCTTTTGGGCCGCACCTTTGAAATTTCGTCGATGAGGCACATGGCACCTTCCGCTGCTCTACCCTATTTCTTTATGTTTTGGCTAAGTCCCTTTTGTTTGGCGAGGCCATATGTCTGACCCTGGACACGTGGAGGCTCGGTGCACTTTTGGGAACCCGCTCTTGATTCTTCATTTGAAGTGGTATCGTTCTGACACATGGCTCCTTCCACTAGCCAACCTCTATTTCTTTCAAGCAACGAATTCTGCCTTTTCGGGCTCTGGACACGTGGAGGGCCAGTGCTTGTTTGAGTCTCTACTTTGGGTCATGCCTTTGAATTTGCGTTGATGAGACATGTGGCGTCGTCTGCCTTTGGCTCTTCTATACTTAGTCGATTTGGGCCTGCTGCCCATTTGACTTCTATTGGACCCTAAACACATAGAGAGTTAGCGCTCATCTAGGGACTATCCCTTGGGTCTCACTTGAATTTGTGCCGAGGAGGCACGTGGCACCCTCGCGGGTCTGCGATTTTACATTTGGTGAAAATAATTCCCCGGGCCCGCGACACCGCAACTTTGCGACTTTGCACTTGGCGAAAAAACCTTAGCAGGATCGTGGGCTCGCACTTGAAAACTGCGCCATTTTGCAAAAAGTGCAAAAGTTCCAAAATGTCCCGCAAACCCATCGGTCCGCATTTACACTTGGGCAAAATTTCCTTTGCAACCCCGCATTCACTTTAGGAAAAGAAGACCTTCCCGGGCCGACAGGCCCATAATTATAACTTGTGCCTTTTGTAAAAGTGTAAAAATGAAAAAATATCTCCCGGTGGTCCATAATTTTCCCATTTGGTGAAAAGTCTTCCTCAGGCTCGCCGGCCCACTTTTGGCAAAATATCCTTCCCGGCCCGTTAGCCCGCCATTTGCAAAATATGAGGAGTTAGGACTTCTTTATATTTATGGAAAGGGGAAGAAATTTCCTATCTGATGGGAATGCTTTCAGGGGACCTTAAGTGCTTAAAATATATAAAAATTCAGATTAAAGCACCAAAAGGGGGAAAATGGTGTTAGTTGACCAAAAATAAGTGTGAGCTTATTTTGGTCAACAACAACATCAATTTTTCATATTCTCTCCAAAATTTTGCAAATAAGTACAAAGATGAAAAATAATCTAAGAAATTGCAAACCAAAAATTACAAAACAAGGTTTATCTTTTCAAATCCTTCCAAATAAAAAATGAGCAAAAAAAAATATTTAAAAGCTGTAGCCACAGTGGTAACGAACAGAAATATGTTTCACATTCCCTCCAAAAGATGTAAAAACGTGCAAAGAAAAAAAAAGTATGTAGTCATACGGGAGGAAAATAACTTTTTAATGGCTAAAAGATTCTGCAATCCAAAGTGCTTTGAAATTTGTTGACAAAAATTTGATAAAAAAAACACAATAAAAATGAAAGAACAAAAGTAATCCTTCCAAATCCCTCAAAAATATATAATGTGCAAGAAGAAAAACAATATTCAAGCATGATGATATGCATTAAATTTTTATTAAAAACCTATACTCTGAATTTACTCCAAAATATGGAAAAAGTCGGAATAAAAATTTAAAAAAGTAAAGTAATCCTCAATTACATAAATACCTTGCAATAGGTAGTTCCGTCTTCCTACACCATCCAACCGGCCTCTGTGCAGAGCACATTAAACACCTCATTGTTGTCGCAATAATTAGGAAGCTTGTAATTTCCATACATCCTCAACTGGAAATAAATCTTGGCCACGATCACCCTCCACCTCCGCTCTCTTCTCTTATTGTTATCTATCTACTTTCAAGTCGGAAATCTCATCCCGGACGTCATAATAACCTCTCACAGAAACCCTAAATAGGTCTCTGAGATTCGAGATCCTTGCATTCCTAGAGATATACTCCTTTTAATAACTAACTTTCAACGCTCCTAAGATTGAAAAGTATTCTAGAATTCTCATTCCTTTCAACCTTGGAGATTCGATCCTCTGACGGCTAAAGAGTATTCTATGGAGATTAAACCCTCCTACGCCTAAATAATAGTCTAATAGACTAGTAGTTGAGATTGGATATTTAGTACCTAAAATCATCGTCTAATATTCCTTCCTTCAACTACTATGACTTGATCCTCGGATGCTTAAACTCTAAAAATGAACCCCTGTTCTTTTCGCTACTGAGATTCGATCCTCAGCCGCTCGAATCTTTAAAGTACTCATTTTCCACTCAATCCTCATAACTTCTCACCTGAAAACATGTGGTACGTGTTCCCCTGGTGACTGGATCTTTGAACTTTCAAAAAAATCTAACAGGTACCTTAAAACCCCGAAATACACCTTCCTTTCAATTTCATCTACTGATATTTGACCTAGGGACCAGCGAACCCTTAAAAATAAGAGAAGTTCATGTTTGTTACTGCTCACCGTGCTCACCAACTCTGCGAAGCCAAATCTTTTTAATTTGGAGGTCAAATAGACGGGATCAAGGCATGTCTCAAGCAGGAAGAAGATTTCATCCGATTTGAAAGTTTCCTATGCAAAACGAAATCTCATCTGCAATGAAAAATGACCTTATTGTACAAGCTTTCATGTAAACACCCATAAAATGTTTTGAATCGAAAAAATAGATAAATATAGACCCAAAACTGAAAAGAAATACCCCCGTGACTTAAGGGCATGCATTGATAGAGAACATTTCAGACAACTGAAGCCTCATGAATCATCACGAAACATAGGTGCACACACTAGGGTTTGAAAGTTTCCTCTGCAAAACGAAATCCCTTCTGCAACATGAAATCACCTTATTGTACAATCTTTAGGCTCGATCACTTCAAACCATTGTTGTCTGACCTGCACACAAGATGAGCTTCATGTGAACACCCACAAAAAATTACGCCAACATGCAAGGTTCACATAAATGAGGCGGTGCAAAAATAAATTCATTTTCAAAGCTCTTGAAATCTGGCAACATGCAAGGACTTCCTCTGCCACGTGGATGACACTGGTTCGCACGTATGTGAACACGCTCTGCCTGCCAATAGCAATCGTCTAATTTCTTTGCCCGTGTCAAAATTTGGCATAGAAAGTTCATTTAAGGAACGCTTTTCGGCATAAATATTAAAATATTGACAAATACACACATTCTATTTTATTGTTTCTTCTCGATAAAATGTTACTCAAAACCAAAATTAGAGAGATTAAACAGTTAAAACAAGAGCTACAAAGTAGTCAATTCCAACCATGCATGTTATAAGAGGGTTGGGTCAGATTTGTTATGTGATCATTGTTTTTTCCAGGGGAAACTTAGATTAGGGTTCAACCCAATGTTTGGTGCATCGTACATAAACACTTTTGCAAAAATGTTTTAGGGTATTCACTTTCGATGTTGGCTTAAATTAGGCGTTGGATTTTTACACCGATAGCCATCTTTGACATCTACAAGCAATATCAACGGCCAAAAATCAACATGTCATGCAATGCATTGATTGAATAGATCCCGACCTTTCAAATATTTTGACTGTCATTTCTCGGCAGATGTTGCGACCATCTCTTTCCATCATTTTTCATAATATATTTGACGTAATAGTGTAACAATATTTGTCATCATGTAAAACGTGCTAGGAATAGAGTTGATGATGTGTATTGCCTTTGAAAAGTAATGACAAATTTTAGAAATCGAATTTAGATGGATCTTTATCTTTGATAGTTATTGTCTAAGTGGGAATTGCCTGCAAACTATGACACATTGTATGATGGATTATCTCTGCATTGATGACCAATCGAAGGGTGGAAAATGGGCAAGTTGTTCTTTGATGTATGCCATATTAACAACATAGTATACGGTTGTGGTATGTTTTCCATCACCAAACAAGTCTTAAGAACTACCTCGATCCACTTTGTCTCCTACCAACATGGACACCAACATTCATCACACTTGACTAATACCATGGGTCACTTTGTAGACATGCGTGCCTAGTTTTGTACGTCTTTACATTGTCGGAAAATGGTTCAAAGTCCCCTATGATGATTATTATCTTTTCGATGGTGTTTGAGCCCTATTTCCTCTTTGCGGTGTGTATACGTAGCTTAGGATGCTTTACTTAGCCATTTCCTTGCTTTTCTTACTTTTTGTTATCTTTCCACAATATTTTTCCTTAGCTTTTAGCCTTAAGTTACGGAAATTCCATGCCGGTTCTGCTTTTGCCGGTCTACATGGGTGGTGGTTACTGTGCAACCGTAAGTCCGCCTGCCCTAAGTGGTGGTTGTGCGGCCACCTCTACGCATTTGTTGGTTGCGTCACGGTTTTCCAGAACCTCTTTTGGCATGTTTTGAACGCATGTCCACATCTTCAAACGTGATTTTAGTGCAGGTTTCTTAGTCAAATTGGTTGTTTGTGGGATTGATAGATGCTTACCAACTTCCTCTTCTCCCCTTGATGACTAATTACGAGTTAACTTCATCCTTTTGTTGTGATGTGTCACCCCATGGTTGTCAAATGGCTTAGACCATTTCTCGGCCTATGTTCTATAAAATCCAAGCTTCTTCTGAAGTAAGGGCGGAAGATTTTATTGTTATTTACATCATTATGTTGTCATGATCTTGCTAGAAATTACACAACTAAGCAGTATTCTCTTGCGTTGTTCTTCTTTTACATGCATTGTTACCATCTTGCTAAACAAGCCACCATTGCTCGAACCGATTTCTTTGCTTTTCTCGCATTCCCGGTGCAACTCACTAGACTCACGTAAACATTGAAGTTGGAAAAAAAACCAAGGGGACACAAAAGTAAACCAAAACCGACTTTGCCACAACACTGCAAATTCCAGGTTACGGATGTACTTAGATTTCCTAAAGCTTTCTTGAATCTTTTATTTAATCTATATGCACATTGTTGATTAGAGTAGTAAATCATTTCAATCAATTCATTGTAATAGTTAGATAACTTATTATAGCTTTCATTTCTTTTGTAAAGTTTTTGGTGATAGATAACTTCCCTGCCTATCCCTATGGGTTTGCAAGGGAAACTTGTCTGGAGGAAAGCTTCTGCATTAATTTAGAATCAATTGCAATATCATTTTATTTGTAAAACTTCCATTAAATCCTTATTTACTTCTACTGGGGAAGTTACAGGGGAAGAAAAGCTTATGAGAAGCTTTGATGTTTTCCCGTGCCTCTGAGGCATAATAGAGGATTCTCATCCATAATTACATTTTGGAAAAGTTTTTCTTAATTAGAATAGCTTAGATTTGTTTCTACACAAATAGATAATCACATAGATAGTTATTTATTTGTTTAGGATTTGTTAATTAAATTGTAGAAGCAATTTCTTCGTATTTCCTCTATTATTTTCCAGAAAAGCATAAAATCCAAAAACATTAGTTTAATTTAATTAGATTGTTATTTATTGTTTCATTTCTTTTATATAATTGAAAAAGCACAAAAACATAGATTAGATTTCCTTTATTTAAATTAGTTTTCTTTCTTGTATTAGATTAATTAAATATGCACTTCGCATGACCATTTCGAGCCCTAGAGAACCTAGAGATTACATCTTTGAGCCCATAGTACCACAACCAAACCAACAAGAAACTTTATCAGACATTGACCAAGGTCTTCAGATTCACATCTTTCAGACCACTTCAAACGTGCATATTATCACTGCACAATTGAGAGCTTTAAACACTGAAGATGAAAAAGCTTACAAATTTTGGGCAAATCAACCTAGTTATAGGTTGCCTTGATCACTTGTTGGTCATTTCCACCCATTTTCCATAGCTATCTATCCCACATGACCATCTAGGGACCACAACAACCAAGAGACAAAGTATATGATCCCCGAGTCTCGTAGCCTAATGCAACTTATCTTGAGACTGACATTAATATGGGCCTTTGGATTATGGTCTTTCGATCTTCACCACTTCCACCTATCACCATCACATAGTTAACAATCATTGATAAAGAAGCCGACAAAGTCTACGACTTTTGGCAAAATCAACCCAGGTGAAACTAGTGCCCATAACCCACTCATTTTCCCTTATTCATTCATTTTCTCTAGCATTTCCATGACCTTGTATGTAAAGTTCTACAAGGTGAAGAAGGAAATTTCCATACATTTCACAACTAGTTGAGAGAGTTTCACACACAGACATTGATAGAATCTTATGTGTGCATATCCTTCTTGACCATACCATCACACTCATTCAAGTTAGAGAGGCTCTTATTTCCCTATCCGAGCAGATTCCTTTAGTGTCCATGGAGGACATTAGATTTCCCTAATAACTTGTTTTCCACACTCACCCATCTTCAAGTATTTCATTCCACATAGCCATCCATTCATTCCACATTGGTTGTCCTAGCACGACCTCGAGAGGTCAAGTGCACTGAAGGTCACATGTTGATTTTCAGATTTACAATCACCACATTTGTCCGATCAAGTCATTGATTGCCACGATCGTAGATAATGAGTAAAATTATACAACTTTAGCTTGATATATTCTAAAGAAAATAACAAGATTGGAAAATTATCGCAGAGAATGAGAGAAAATTTGGAGCGGTGATGAATGTATACACATTGAGTATATATCATTATGAGGAGTGATTATATTGAAATGTGTTGGTGAGGAATAGTCATAGTGGCGAGAATATCGATGAAGCGGTGGAGTGCATGATGGTACACCTAGATGATTTGATGGATCGATGTTACATGTTGCTCATCTGCGAGAAAATGGTATGACACGAACATCTTTACTCGGAAGCGTTTGACCATGGCCTTTTTTATTCTTGTTGCGGGTTTTATGCATAGGTTTATTGCCTAGATTTGTAAACGAGTGAAGGGGAAGCCACAACAACTAAGTATAGTTTGTTATCTCCTAATTAGGGTGGATATGCCAAGCATTGGATTGATTAGAACTATTTTTCTTGTCTTTGATTAAATTCGCTTCATTTATTAGGGATGGTGATCTACCGATCATGATCTGGGGATGATTATTAGGGCTCATGGTTATACACATGTAATCGATTAAGCTTGAGAAGTGCTCTAGTTTTAACATTCGGGGGGGCTAGAGGAAGATGATCAAGGTTGTGGGTAAGATTTTGTTTTGGTTTGATTATTAATTAGTGTGTTTGTAGAATGAATTTCAATTTTATAGTAAAGTGTGATTATGTTGGTTAAAGTAGCTAAGCCAATATTTGTTCCATGGAATGATCTCGCAAATCTTTGTTATTGTATACTCTATTTAAAAGCATGGTCTTACCCGACCCACCCATGCCTACAATGACATATCTATGTCCTCCACTATTCACAAGCAACTTCTAAGGGTTGAAAAGGCTTTCTCTTGCGAGAAAACCAAAGGTTCCTAAATCATCTCGATTATTTGGTGTTGGTATTAATATTTGTATTCCTTTGAAACATTACCAAAATCGTTATTTATCTTCCCTTATTTAACCTAAATGGTTAATCTCTTAGGGGTAAGAATCGATGGTAGATTATTATAACCAATTAGTTTTAAGGCTAATTGCAATAATATCAATAATAATCATTAAACAAATCTAAACAATGATAAATAATGAAATAAAGTACTAACGATAAGGAGGAGAAGGAGAATTAGCTTGTATCCTAGATTGTGTGTTGATTCGGGTTGATCGATGATTGGAAATGGTTGGAAATGATTTGAAAGCATCATTACTAAAATAGTGACACGAGAAGTTGTTTGGCCCAAAGCGTATTGTATGGCCCAATGCATACCATCGTCATGGCCCTTTATGTATGCTTTAGTCCTCTGTACTTTCAACCTTCACAATTTTATGTTCTTGTTCGTTACTTTTGGTTATGCTCCTATCTAGAATATGGACCTCTAATACTTGCATGATGTTCATTGTGTAATTGATCCAAACTTAAAACCCTAGACGGTGAGAGACTCCTGTAAAAAACATTAGGTGAGTTATGGGCACCCCCTGTACACCGCCAACGTTGACACTACTCCGAAGAGGGCTCAACCCACATGTCGTTCTCATTTAGTATGTGATATCTAGAATGTATGCACCAAATTGCTAACCATGATCTTACAACAATAAGATTGTACTTGATACTTGCCCTATTTACTTGATCTTGATAATACGCCCTTATACTTACATATCTACTTGGATGACCGCTTGCCCTAGAATGAGTATCCAGAGTATGTGGAGCTCAAAGGAGTCTTGGAGTAGCTTTTCTTGTGATTTCTCTTAGTGTTTTCTCATTAGGATGCTAGGTACCAAGTAGAATGAAGGCCCTTCATAATGGGAGATGAATGACTTGCTTATATATGTGTTTTAGATCGGAAAACTTGAATAAGGTGGATTATAAGTGCACCAAAGGGATTGAAAATAGAAAAAGTGATGTTAGAGGAAGAGAGAGGCTGAAGCGGTTAGGTCGGTCCATGACATATGGGCGATATGGCCCTCCCTATCCGTTACTGATCCCCAGATGCATGTGCGGGTGATATGAAAGTTGGAATTGTGATATGTGAGGGTATAACCTAATTTGATGGATTGATATGACCATTGTGCGAATAAATAGGTTGTGTGTGCAAGCAAGAATGAGTGGGATGTGGCTTGGAATAGCATACTTGGCCAAATTGAGAAAGTATGGGCTAGTGCAAAAATGTTGTACAATTGTGTTCTTTGCAAGACATGAATTACCAAAATGAGTGTCTACATTTCCCCCAAGTATGGAATTAAAAATTGTGTGCTTAAAGGAAAAGTCACCTAAGTGTGTAGACACACTTTTCCTTCGCTCGGAGTGCCTTGTGCTTGTCTTTAGGACTTTGTCTTTGTTCTAGGTGTTTTTTTTTCCAGGATGAGTACTGCTAGAGAAAAGAGTGTAGTCAATGTCCATAGTATAGGAAATCGAACTTTAACTTGAAAAATTTGAACTTGGTGTGAAAATAACAATATATAAAGTAGAAAAGTAAAACAAAGGAAAGAGTACACTGATTGTTTTGCGAGAGAGGGGAAAGGGTACTCCAGTTACCGTTATTCTACAGAGATTTGTTGAGCTTTACATTGGAGTTGGTTGGAAGGACTTGGGGGTGATCAATCCCCAAGTGGAATGTGCTACATCCTTAGTCCTATAGCTTATATTGGATATGTAGTGTTGACTTGTGGCTTACATAATCTCTCTTCTTATCATATGTTATTCATTTATGCTTTCATATGTTTAGTAGGTCGGCCTTGGTGTTGGCCATAACATAGGATTGGTATATATATGTGGTAGTAAGGAGTAGTTAATCATCATATTGAGCATTTGAGTCTTATTGTATGGTTTGGAGGTTTCCCCCTCGAAGTGGCTAAGATATTCTACTTGCATATTGTGATCATTTATCTATAATCTTGTGTTCTTTGGTGTTCTATATTGATGATATTCAGATTTACACAAGTAATTTCATTACAAGTGGTATCAAAGCTTGATCTTGGCCATAGCTACATCAAATCCCTAATTGTGAAGGTTCATATATATCTCAAAATTGGTAGAAAATTTTTCTACATTTTTTTAGTGTGACAAAATCAGTCAAGTAAGATCCTCTCCAAATTTCAAACATTTTGTCCTTTTTTGCAAAAGTTATAACAGCTTTTATGTTTTTCATAAAACAGCTACCTAGGTTGCAATTTTTGGAATTTTCTCTGTTTCTTATATTTTCAAAAATATTTCCAAAAATTAGCTAGGGTTTCTTATCTATTATTTCCTCTATTTAGCCAGTAAGTTTACGAAACCCCAAACCCTAAATTTTTACCCTATTCCTTCTACCTCGAGACCCAAACCCTACATCATGATGGTGATAGATCAACTTGAGGCCAAGGGAAAGGTCAAGCAACTCCAGGAATGACCCCAAATAAGGAAGATATGGATTTAGAATATTTTGGTTTGGGAGTATCTGAGGTAGTCAACCAACTTCAAGAAAGGGTAAATAATATGGTGAGTAAGGATGACCTCAACAATGAGATTCTTCATCTAAAAGGTAACCTTAAGGATTAAATGAAGATGGATTTTGCGTCAATGAAGCAGGAGTTATTGCTCACTCTTTCAAAAACGAATCCTCATTCTAGTCGTATGGGTTCCTCTAGTAATACACACACTGGTCGAAATCACTCCAACCAAGGAGGATCCTTTACACATTCGAGTGGATCTCCTCACCAATGGCGTGGTATTATTCCAAAAATGGAAATGTGTAAATTCAATGGAAAGGATCCACTCAATTGGATTAACCAAATAGATAATTTATTTGATCTTCATCAGATCCCATCGGGACAAAAGGTGACCATGACATCCTTATATCTAGAACCTAACCAATTCATCTAGTATCGTTGGTTATGTGCTCAAAGGCAGAAGAATGGTCTCAATGTCACATGGATAATTTTCACTAAAGAACTTCAATTACACTATAGTTCTAGTGTGTCAGAGAATTACTTCAACCAATTAGAAAAGTTATGACAAACATGTTCAGTAAAGGAGTATGTTCATCAATTCCAAAATCTTTCCTTGCATGTGGAGAATATTACAGAAGAGTATCAAAATGAACTATTTCTTGGGGTTTTAAGGACCACATTGAGCATGAGGTATGCATGTTTAATCCACTCAAGGTTTATGATTCTATTATCATGGTGCGTAGAGAGTGAGGAAAAATTTCTTTCCAAAGAAAAGCGGACCTTCACTATGAAAAGATTGTAGCACCTTACCACCGTCATAGCCTCGACCAGTTCAACTAAAACCTCAAAAAATTGAAGAAAAAATAACAAAAGGGTTATGTTTTAACTATGACAACAAATATGGACCAAGTCATAAATGTGTCGAGAAGAAATTGTTTTACATTGAAGGGAATAAGATGAGGACACATCAAGTGAAGAAGTGGAAAAATTAGAGGAAGACTCAAGAGCCATAACCCACTATCTCTTGTCATGCTCTATCATGTATTAGTACTCCACAAACCTTTCGGTCGGGGCTACCTTAAGAACTAGAAGGTAAAAGTATTGATTGATTCAGGGAGCACACATAATTTCATCAATAATAAGCTGACAACAAGGCTAAATTGTTTCATCTACCCAACACTTGAATTTCAAGTAATGATTGCGAGATGCTGAGTACAATCCATTTTCAGGGAAATGTCATAAAATTAGAATTATGATGGGTGACTACACAATGGAATCTACTATGTTTGTTATTCATATGGGCATAGATTATATTTTCTTAGGTGTTTAGTGGCTCACAATTTTGGGCACCATAGAGCTAAATTTACTGAGGAGCTGTTCATGTGATTTCATTCTAATGGCAGACGGTTGGAACTTCAAGGACTATATGCAAAAACTTCTCGGTGGTGGATTCTCACCAAATGCGAAGATTCTTAAAAGGATTTGTAGTTGATTAACTAAAATATGGAAATAAGAGTAGTTAATCTAATCTAGAAAAACATGTAAATACAATAAATAAATATATGGAAAGTGACTCAAGCAACTAATCTAGTGAACGTAGAAACCCTAATATGCAAGAGAAGTATGGAAGTGACTTAGCTTATTTGATGAACTTGCGTGACGGTGTCTCAAAAGTGATTTGGAGAAACATGAAGCATGAACGACTGTGTAGAGGCCCCAAAAAGGATGGATATGAGCTATCTAGCTGGATTGGAGCACCTAGAGAGGGACTAGGGAACCTACGGGTGCTGCAGTGCGTAAAATGGGCTCCCTGGTTTGTGCAACAGTCTGAAATTGAATTTTACGGGTTGGCGGGTGGTCCGAAACCCTCGTTGTCTATTGCATTAGGTTTGTTACACCTTTGGGCGGTGCCGCTAATAATCCAAGATGGATAGAATGCATGAGTGTTGTACTTCATTTTAGACCCAAATGTAGTTATGGTGTGTTTGTGTGCGCATCATGTGCCCTAGGTGCTCTTGTGCCAGTCACGCTTTTGAAGTAGCGATCAATAACTAGATGTAAAAATGTAGTAAAATGGTGGATGGAATAGAATAGAATCCCCTCCTATGTTTGTGTGATGCAGATGAACCAAATTTTTCCTTTGTGATGGAGCTAGATGAATGCAAATGATATCCAAATGCTTTAGATGAATGCAACCATAGGTGGATGATAGTAGTGACTAGTGTTTGGTCCCTCATTATGGTCTCATAACTTTATATTTATAGGGTTCTCTTGATCTAATTTCATAATTAACCCAAAAATGATCGACAACCAAAAATATAAGGATCTCAAATGGATAGAAAGAGCCCAAAAAGTGGTGGGAAAGGGTGAAAAGGACCAAGGATGTAACATCCCCATTTTTAAAACACCGAAACAAGGGAATTTGTTTTTTTTTTTTGATAACGTTCACTGTTATGAATTATGAAATTCAAACACACGTTCAAGTTTTAATAATTGTTCCCTGCCCAAACAACACAGTTTGGATCACACAATTTCCTTTTAAAATGAATGTTCCCTGTTCGCATATTTACAATATGGAACACACATTCAATGCCATTCAATCTTATAACAGATTCTATATGCTTTCTTTGTAAATGACTCGAGGGCGCCGATCTTCCATTTTCATGGCTCGGAGTTTCAACGATCCTTCATTTCATGACTCAGCAACAACCGATCCTTCATGTTCATGACTCGGCAACAACCGATCCTTCATGTTTGTTTATGCATGGTATACTATATATACCTGTTCTCATAACCTTCCCCGGTTATCGAAGTGATCCATTTAAGAAGCCTATCTGAATATCTGTTACTAATATTCATCTGACATCCTGCATCTTAAATTAAGTGATAAGGACAACGCAACCAGCAATTGCGATACTTTGGCCAAAGATTTTCACATGCTTTGCATGATCATATTCCTGGATGTGATACACATCTACGGAATACGTCCTTCACTTCACTTCACCTGTTATCTAGAATGGTCTTTCCTGGCTCCTACCAGTCCTCATCGTTTAAGGTCAGTTTTAAACTTTCAATTTTAGCTAGTAATATGAACGGGTATAGGAAGGCACTCCTGGTAACTAAAGATATGCAGACATACGGTGTCGTTACCCCACGACTCCATGTGTCTATTTATCTTTAGTATTCCGGAGTCACTCCGTATACCAGATCATACCCTATCCCCCTGCTAAGATCTACACATTTAGCCTATATATTCTAGATGTTTTAATTCGGGAGGGCATTCTTTATATGTCGGGCCATGACATTGTGTCGTCATGAAGACCCCGTCTTCATGAAGACACCTTGCTTGTAGTGGCGTATGCCAATGTCCTTGAGAATCCACCCATCGAGAATACACATCCTGCTCAAGTGACTTAGCACAATTAATAATTAAAATCAACTTTCAACATTCATGTTGATCCTCGATCCTCGTTTCCGTTGCGGTTGTATATAAGCGAGAGGGACTAAACCGTCCATTAGTTTACTATGTATCTTCTCCTTCGTATCGAAGGGCTACATTTCCTTACTTGGTTTATTTCTTAATCATTGGATTAAGCAATCCGCACCATCGACGGACGTGATAAGTTTAACCTATTAAACTTAGCCAAGATTTTCCAAGCCGCAACAAGATTCGAATTCTAACTTATTAGGCGTCGCTTTACACGAGGCCTAATTCCCGAAATGTATTCATTTACTCTCCTTAACGTTATATAGTTAAGGTCCATTAGTTATGGATATATTTATCCTATATCCTTTATTGAATTTATCAAACGGGATCATTAATGGAGTTCGAAAGCGAAGTTCGATTACTCCGAAGTTGATTGATATTCCTTAGCTCCTAAGCTAATCCTGAATACCTTCCGATTATGGAATCATATTCTTCTTAATCCTTTTTAATGTCAATTAAAAATTCATCTTTACCCAAGTATGAATTAATTGCATTTTCAACTTAAAAGTTGCATTTAGGTAAGAATAGATATCGGTTTGATTCGACATCCATCCAAGGAAAATGAAACAATTCCAAATCAAGAAATAACATCATATTCCCAATTTAAACAACAATATCAAAGCGATATAATTATTGAAAATATCACACTTGTAATTGTATTCAATATTTCAAGTCATAATTTGTACATTTGCCAATCCAAATTTGATTGGGCATAGTTTATACAAAACATCCATACAACTCATGGACGAAGAATATATTTTCTTCTTTTCATAATTCCTCGAAGAGGAATAAAAGCAACAATTACAATTCATTTTCTGACTAATCAAGAAGCATAAGAAAAAAAGCGACCATGCCTTCATTCTAATCAATTTCCATCTGCAAAATGATTTGCACGGCCGGTCGATTGAATCGAGCATATTAAGCACTTATCCTTAAAATAAAGTGCTTCAATTAACTGTTTCAATAAAAGAACCCTGCTTTTATGAAACGACAGTAAAACATCAATCATGAAATAGGCACAAAAGAGAGATCAACAACTAACTGTACTATCAAAATATTATCACAATCAGCCAAGGGACTGCTGTCCCGGTTCCACATAACCGTTACAAATATCAATTCACAATATTTGAAAAGTTAGGAAAACAAGTAACTTACAACAGATATAACGCACTGTTACCCTTTTCACGCCTTTCAATAATAATGAATGCAAAGGACGAAACCAACTGAAATGTAATTCCCTTACTTTCTTTTCAGTTCATGCGTCATATTAGAATCCAAGCAATCAAGTACAGACAAGAAAGCGAACAACGATGCATATAGTTGCTCCCATCTAAGCACTATAAAATTCATTATTCACGAATTCCAGATTTCCAACTGAATGAAGAAGAAAAGATCAATTTCCCAAGTCATTCATTCATATCTCTATTTCTTTCCACATGACTGTCCTAATAGTGGAATCCAAACGAAGACAAATCAAGATAACAGTTCAGAGTGAAACTTACAAAATCCATTCGGAATTCACTTTCCGGCAGCAAGAATAATTTCGTTTATAATCAGCTTTAAATGAAAACAGGGAAGAATTCATCATAGAACAAGCAATATCAAGATGCAGACTATGTATTTACTGTACTAGAAGATCCCATACTTCTTTCACTGTATTGTTAACCAAACAAACAGTTATACAATCACGCAATCACTTACTCATATGACTTTTTATATCCATGAACGCATACAGTTCATAATAACAAATTACACATTGTTGTTACCTACAAAGTAGAAACCAATTTCTGTGCAAAGCATAAAGCTCCAATATTATTTTCTGAGTCAAAATAGCAAAAGAGAAGAATATATTCCCTATAATTTCCTTAAGAAACAACCATTTTGTTCAAAACGAAATCAAACACCCAACCCGTGTTCATCTAAGCAAGACAACTCATTATAAGGATAACAGGACAATTGTTCTTATTGAAAAACAACTCACATAGCCTGTACAATTTAAATCCAGTATACCACAACAATGGATATCCAATTCGAGTTCTATCTCGGTCAACTGTTAATTTCAAATACAGCATTCTCCATTCTCTTAATGAAGTACAGAACGCAAATATAATAATCATATTTCAATACCTTAATAAAGGCAAACCCGCGTAGGGCGCCAATTGCGTAATCTTGGTACAGTCGGGACAGACTCAGAAAACAAGCTGATTTCCACATTTTCCATTTATTTAAAACAGAAATCCAAGTCAAGTTCGCATTCACCAGACAGTTCCAAACAGGAGGACAAACCTCAACTATAGGACGCAATGAAATCAATTTTCCATTACAGCATAAGGAAATATAATCATTCTTTGCACAAAATACAACCAATTGTAATTTTGTCAACCATTTCGAACAGGAAGACCAAACAGCATATATAAAACACAGTGAAACCACCTTATTCTCTCAACAAGGAGAAACGAAATCCATTGATAACTTAAGAAGGAAAAACAGTTATCTTTTTCCTACTTCACGAATACCCAATACGTATTCGTTTAGTTCCTACTCAAGAAAAGGTACAACAATGATAATATTGCTTATACTTCCTTTAGTTCGAGTTCAATTACTCAAGTAAACCCGAATGCCACTTCCATCCAAAATCCAAAACAGTACAAGAAGAAGGATCTACTTTCTTAAAGAAAATTTCAATAAGAACTACTTCATCAACTATTATTCCCTTCCTTCCAGTTCGTTAGCAATAAACGATTGTTCAATAGTGAAAACAACTCATAATAAGTGTACAGTCACAAGATATATACGGTGAATTTCCCTTGTCAAACGTCCAAAGACACGAGAAGGTACATCATTCGAGAATTACAAGACAATAAAACTCAGCAGTCAAGACAATATTTCCTTATTGTTTCCAAATGACAAAGAAGATTGATGAAACCCAATTCATAGAAATATACACGGCTGTATCTCCACTTCTCTCTTTTTGTTTACATGCAAGGACAGTTCCCAATATAACAGCAAGAAAATATTACACTTAAAGAAACAATTTCACTATAAGGAGCGATTGCACAGCCTATTCCAATTTCAAACAACACGAACAGTGAAAGAAATATTCATTTCAAACCACTATACAGTCAACAACCAATACTGTAATTCATTTCCAACATGATTCGAGCAAAAACAAATCAAGGTCGAGCAACCAAAAGTAATTCTTCTTATCATTTCACAAAGAAAAGAAAGCAAGATCCCACAAAATCCAAGTCAAATCGACTCAACAAAGAATCACACAATCCAACCCAAGAGCAGGGTTGTTTTAATGAAACACTTAATCAAAGCAAAGATTTTTAAAGAGAAGGGCTTAACATGCCTGAAATCTCTTTTCCAGAGCTCGAAGAAAACCTTGTTTGCCGCGTTTTCCTTCCGCAACGACAACACAAACTTCCCAGCACTCCTTTCTTCTTCAGGCTTAACAACAGCCTCCAAATCTCCAAGAAAATGTCAAATGCCAAGAGCTGGTTCGACCGAACCAGTCCGAAAAACCAAATGCAGAGCAACTTCGGCCAAAACCAAATCGAACAATGAAAAATCAAATTCCCTCATGCTGTTTCCAAGGCGAGCTGGTCGCGAGGACCGAAAACAATCAATGCATTAAAGGCTCTGCCTTTTACCTTACTTCCCACGCCACCGCCACTTGGGTTGGCGAACTTTAAATTTCAAAATTTCCATGCAAACTGAATTTGGCTCTATTTCTAAATAGATGCCTCTAATTCCTACCTGCCCCGCCAAAACTGGCGCTGTCCACGTAGGGACGGTTTAATAAATGCCAATGAATGCCCTTTCCATCCTTATCCTTTCCTTCCAAGGGTCTGCGTACCCCTTAGATTAGGATTAGTTTAGGTTGCATATAGTTTTCAACCTAGGTCTTAGTTTAGCCTTAGGTTTTATTTTCCCCTTTTTTTTAAAAATTTTTTAAAAATCCACTTAGGGTAGTAGTGTAGGATGCATGTTAGGACTTAGGATTAGTTTAGGTTTTTAACTCCTACTAACCACTAACACTAACAACTTCCATCCAGCCTCCCTACTAACATTCACGTTAATGCAGAGTAGGATGTTCCGTCCTTCAGTTTACGTGCCAAGGCCACCCGTGTCCAGGCATTTCTTGCCTCATGAGGTCCCAAATTCGATAGTACAGGGTTCAAGAATCAAACCCCTGTTGTTGGCATCTATGTGCTAACTGTTCACACCTGCAATCAGGCGCTGCACGCTCATAACAATCTCGGGTTCGGTTCAAGTGTGGATCGACACAGAAATCACAAGAGAACCTCAGCATACTTGGATCAATGGAATTGATTCAAGGTATGCTGTCAATCAGCAACAAGAATTAGCAAGTATACGACAATTTGTCGTCACATCAAACAAACACACAAATACGATATTTGTTGTCCCAAGCAATAAATCACAAAGATGCAAGAATCTAAGTTAGCAACACATTCTCTTAAGATCGAGAACATATCTTAACATGTTTGCCTTCATTTCAAGAGCTATAACAAAGATGTAAAACATTCACCAAGTTAACATACAAAATCGAGTGTTACATTCTTCCTCCTTAAAAGAATCATCGTCCCGATGATCAGATTAACAAATCATGAGTTCTAGGACAAAGTTCGGATTATTGTCCTTTCCTTCATAAGTTCATACCAAAACAGATTCACTTAAAAACAACGTTTTAAGACAACTGCATAATAGACTAATAATTGTCTAAATTTGGTAGAATTTTCGAGTTCTCGAATTTCAAATTGAGTTAAACAGTGTGGAAAAGTAGATCTCATTTCTTCGAGATTCTCCCAAGTTGCACTTTCTTATTTGAATCTGGTCCCACTTTGGACCTTACATTGGTTCACTTCGCGATTTCTCAAGTACAATGTTGGCGAGTTCCCAAAGACTCGAATGGGCTTAACCACGATTATTCCGGGTCTTGGACTGCAAGGAATTCCGATTTAGCACATGGGATAAATCATCACGTATTTCATAAGCAAAGAAATATGAAAAACATCATGCATTTGAGACAAAGCAGGAGGTAATGCTAGACGATAAGCTACGGGGTTGATTATTTCAATAATTTCAAAAGGTCCCACGTAACGTGGCGTACAACTTGGCAGCGACCTTGCCAAAGTTATTGAGCTCTTTTTCGGCTTCACCCGAAGAAAGACCTTCTCTCCAAGTTTATAATGCACAACCCGCTTCAAGTCTCTGCATAGCTCTTTTGCCTATTGGCAGCCTTCTTTAGATGTTCCCGAATTATTTTGATTTCTTTGTTCCATTTCCATAAGGATTTTCGGCCCAATTACCTCTCTGTCTTCAACGCTGTCCCGGTGATGGGTTCTACATTTTCTTCCATACAATGCTTCAAAGGGCGCCATTTTTAAAGAGGCATGATAGGTGTTATTGTAAGCAAATTCTACCAGTGGAAGGCATTCCTCCCATTTATACTGTTGGTCCATGCAATACATCCTTAGCATGTCCTCTAAAACTTGATTAACTCTCTCAGTCCGTCCATATGTTTTTGGATGATATGCGTAATCGAAGTTTAATTTAGTCCCCAAGGCCGCATTAAGCGTTTTCCAAAACCTTGATGTCATCCTTGGATCTCTGTCCGATATGATTAATTCCGGTATTCCATGCAACCTGAAGATTTCATGTACAAATCTTCTTGCTAATACTGGTGCATCGTCCTTCAAATTACCAGCAATGAAGTGTGCCACTTTGGTCAATTTGTCGACTACAACCAGGATAATGTCATGCTTATTTCTTGACATTGGCAACCCTTGAACGAAATCCATCGTTATCACTTGCCATTTTATCTTTGCGGAATCTTTGTGGGGATACAATAATCCAGCAGGTGCATATGTTACGCTTTTAACACGCCGACATTCCAAGCAAAGTGTGTTACAAACTCGCCACATCCTTTTTTTTCATTCCCTTCCAAAAATATTTCTTTGCTTAAGATCAGCGAGCATTTTTGTAATGCCAGTGTCAGGAAAAAGGTGAATTATGGAATTCGATTAGCAATTTCCCTCTTAAGTCATTTGCACACGGTATATATACCTGCTTTTGAACCTCGAACTCCTTCATTATCAAAACGGAATCCTTTATCCTTGATGTCCTGGGTCTACAACAAGTGCTGATTTGACTTGCTTTGGAAATAAGGATCGATTCCAAGGCATCTTTCACCTCATCCTTTAACCGAGTTCTTAACGTTATAAGAGTAGAAATATGCTTCCTTCGACTCAAGGCATCGCTACCCGATTTTCCTTGCCCTTAATGTAACTTATATCGAAATCATCTTGAGACAGAAATTCTAACCATCTTCTTGCCTTGCATTGATTTGGTGAGTGAAAATATACTTCAGCCCCGGATGGTCTATTTTTAATTCAAAGGGTTTGCCTAGAAGGTAATGCCTCCATATTTGAAGTGCATGAACAATGGCGTGAGCTCAAGATCGTGTGGAGCATAGTTTTGTTCATGTAACTTAAGCTTTCTGGCTTTCATAAGCGATAACATGGTTATTCGTACAGAATACCTCTAAGGCCTTCTCTCGAGGCGTCAATTCTACAACCATAAAATCTCCATTTGGATCCAGATGCGAGTTAAAATAGGTGATGTAGTTAAGCTGTTCCTTTAACTTTTCAAAGGCAGATTCACACTTGTCAATCCGCACAAATTTCTTTTCTTTCTTTTGCAACGAAGTGATTGAGCAGCAATTTTGAAAAGTCCTTGATGAACTTTCGATAATATCCGGCCAAGCCCATGAAGCTCCTCACTTCGTGCATGTTCTTAGCGCAGCCACTCGATTATATTGTGATCTTTGAAGGGTCAACAACTATCCCGTCTTGCTTATAACGTGTCCCAAATAATGCACCTCTGCATCATAAAAGGAACATTTGGACAGCTTTTGCCATACAACTTCCTCTTTCTTAAGATTTCCAAAGCACTATCCCTGAGATGTTCTTGGTGCTCTTCGACATTTTGGAGTATATAAGAATGTCGTCTAAGAATACAAGCACAAACTTGTCTAAGTATTCTTGAAAAATATTATTCATTAGGTTCATGAAGGCGGCAGGTGCATTAGTCAGCCCAAAAGGCAACACCGTGAACTCATAATGTCCATACCTCATTCTAAAAGCTGTTTTATGAATATCTTCCTCTTTTATTCTCAGCTGATGGTACCCTGATCGCAGATCTATTTTTGAATAAACTGATGCTCCTCCCATCTGATCAAATAGATCATCAATCCTAGGAAGTGGGTATCGATTTTTAATAGTTGCTTTGTTCAAAGATTACGTAATCAATGCACATGACCTCAAGTGCCATCCTTTTTCTTTACAAAAATTACCGGCGCTCCCCAAGGTGAGACGCTCGGTCTGATCAGCCCCTTAGTCAGAAGTTCTTGTAACTGAGCCTTCAGCTCTACCAACTCAATGGTAGTCATTCTATAAGGTGCCTTAGATATGGGTTCCGTTCCTGGTTTGATCTCTATTGCGAAGTCAAACTCACGTTTAGGCGGAAGACCTGGCAATTCCTCCGGAAACACATCACGGAAATCCCTCAACAATGGATATCTTTCCATGAAATCATTATCTTCTTCGCATTTTTGTCATTTTTACCGCATATAAGGTGCAGCCTGCTTTTAGCCCTCTTTAGTTGCATAGCGTCGGTTTCCTAGCTCGACTTCCGCGTTTACACCTTGAATGATCGCGCTTTCTTGGTCATTGAAGCAATAGATTTGTTTTTCATAATAAATCAACCTTTGCCTTATGTTTAGCCAACCAGATTAACTCAATAATGATATCATATGATCCTAGAGGAGTGACATACAAGTCAACTTCGGTGGAGAAACCAGCAAAGTCAAGAATTGCCCCAAAAAGGCACATTTCGATTGTATGGACAACATTATTCCCATAATGCCCTTGTCCATGTTTTATCCATTCTCGCCGCCTTTCTTTTTAATTTCATAGCAAGTTCAAAGCAGAAATAAAACATTCTCGTAGCTCAGATCAAAAAGTACAACTACGGAGTTTACCGTATAACTTACCCGTAACTTCTATGGGCGTCACTTGCTTTTCAGCTTGTCTGTTAGCCACTGCAGCATGTATCCTATGCTGCTGTCCGCGATCATCCTTCTTCAGAGGACAGTGATTCGCATAGTGGTCCTTTCCACAGTTGAAGCATCCTCCAGCTGGCCCTTTTCTAGGTTCAAATTTATTACCAGCCTTAATGTTATCATTCTGGCTTCCATAGGACTTCTGTCCAATGCCATTAACTTTTGTGAAGCTGTTCCGCATGCTATTTACAGGTCTGTTCATCACAGGTTTCTTGTTGTTATCTACAACAATTTTATTTTTCACACCAAACCTTTTCCAAGGTCCCCTTTTTGGTGCAAGAGATAAAGAAGGATTGGGAATCTTCTTCCTTATCTCTTCCCTGTGAGAGAGATATTGCTCTCAATTTACTTCTGTCTCGATTGCCTTTTCGACAAATCCATCCATGGTGGTTGGGCCGTGGACATCCACTTCTCCACCAATGATGGGATTCAATCCCATTATGAATTTCCGTATTCTCGAACTTCTCGTCTCGCTGGTATCATGCTTTTGCGGTACATACTTAAGGAGTTTAGTAAACCCTTCCCGATGATTCTCGTCACCGACATGCCTTCCTCGCGACGATTCGAAATTCAGTCATTTTCCTATTAAAATAGAGTTGAGGTAGCCATCGTTGCCTAAAATAACCCTTAAATTGATCCCAAGTTATGTCTCGATTCGATAATATTCAGCTCAACCTTACGGTTGTCCCACCATGATGATGCTTCATGAGAAAGGTGATATGCTCCCCATATCGCTTTAGTCTCTTCTGCAGAAGTTTCTTATTGCAAAGTATTTCTCCATTTCTTGAGCGCTTCTTAGCTCCGTCCCCAAGAGTTGTTCCATCAAACTTTGGAGGACTTATTCTCTTTATATCATTTGTAAGTTCAGCTGCTAATCTTGCCCTCTTATTTTTAGGGGGATTAGGAGCAATTACATTATTATCATCAACACCCGGATTCCCTCCGTTGATGTTGTCCACAGGAGGCAGCTGATCATTTATTTCAGCTTCATTCCCCTCCTCTTCATTGCCCATTGACTGCTGTTCCAGTACAGTCAAATGATCCCTCGTATCAAGTAGGGCAGCAAGGATTTCATCCAGCTTTTGGGCAGTTGCTGCTTCTCCACCCTGCAACGGGTTATTCGCAGCATTCCCTCTTGTCCTGACCATTTTCTGTTCAATAAGAAAATGTAAACTTTATTAATATCGTGGACTCATTAGGTCCAAGAGCTGCAACCTTCAGCTCTGATACCAAGATGTAACATCCCCATTTTTAAAACACTAGAACAAGGGAATTTTTTTTTTTTTGATAACGTTCACTGTTATGAATTATAAAATTCAAACACACGTTCAAGTTTTAATAATTGTTCCTCGCCCAAACAACATAGTTTGGATCACACAATTTCCTTTTAAAACGAATGTTCCCTGTTCGCATATTTAAAATATGGAACACACATTCAATGCCATTCAATCTTATAACAGATTCTATATCGTCTTGTAAATGACTCGAGGAATCGCCGATCTTCCATTTTCATGGCTCGGAGTTTCAACGATCCTTCATGTTCATGACTCTAAGCAACAACCGATCCTTCATGTTTGTTTATGCATGGTATACTATATATACTGTTCTCATAACCTTCCCGGTTATCGAAGTGATCCATTTAAGAAGCCTATCGATATACATTACTAATATTCATCGACATCCGCATCTTAAATTAAGTGATAAGGACAACGCAACCAAAGAATTGCGATACTTTGGCCAAAGATTTTCACATGCTTTGCATGATCATATTCTGGATGTGATACACATCTACGGAATACGTCCTTCACTTCACTTCACTGTTATCTAGAATGGTCTTTCCGGCTCCTACCGGTCCTCATTGTTTAAGGTCAGCTTTTAAACTTTCAATTTTAGCTAGTAATATGAACGGGTATAGGAAGGCACTCCCTGGTAACTAAAGATATGCAGACATACGGTGTCATTACCCCGCGACTCCGTGTGTCTATTTATCTTTAGTATTCTGAGTCACTCCGTATACTGAGATCATACCCTATCCCCGCTAAGATCTACACATTCACCTATATATTCTAGATGTTTTAATTCGGGAGGGCATTCTTATATATGTGTAACAACATTGTGTCGTCATGAAGACCCCGTCTTCATGAAGACACCTTGTTGTAGCTGGCGTATGCCAATGTCCTGCAGAATCCACCCATCGAGAATACACATCCTGCTCAAGTGACTTAGCCACGAATTAATAATTAAAATCAACTTTCAACATTCATGTTGATCCCTTGATCCTCGTTTCCGTTGCAGTTGTACAGAGCTAAGAGGGACTAAACCGTCCATTAGTTTACTATGTATCTTCTCCTTCGTATCGAAGGGCTACATTTCCTTACTTGGTTTATTTCTTAATCATTGGATTAAGCAGTCCGTACCGACGGACGTGATAAGTTTAACCTATTAAACTTAGCCAAGATTTTCCAACTGCAACAAGATTCAGAATTCTAACTTATTAGACGTCGCTTACACGAGGCCTAATTCCCAAGAAATGTATTCATTTACTCTCCTTAACGTTATATAGTTAAGGTCCATTAGTTATGGATATATTTATCCTATATCCTTTATTCTGAATTTATCAAACGGGATCATTAATGGAGTTCGAAAGCGAAGTTCGATTACTCCGAAGTTGAATTGATATTCCTTAGCTCCTAAGCTAATCCTGAATACCTTCTGATTATGGAATCATATTCTTCTTAATCCTTTTTAATGTCAATTAAAAATTCATCTTTACCCAAGTATGAATTAATTGCATTTTCAACTTAAAAGTTGCATTTAGGTAAGAATAGATATCGGTTTAATTCAAAGCATCCATCCAAGGAAAATGAAACAATTCCAAATCAAGAAATAACATCATATTCCCAATTTAAACAACAATATCAAACTGATATAATTATTGAAAATATCACACTTGTAATTGTATTCAATATTTCAAGTCATAATTTGTACATTTGCCAATCCAGTTGATTGGGCATAGTTTATACAAAACATCCATACAACTCATGGACAGAAGAATATATTTTCTTCTTTTCATAATTCCTCGAAGAGGAATAAAAGCAACAATTACAATTCATTTTACAACTAATCAAGAAGCATAAGAAAACAGCCATGCCTTCATTCTAATCAATTTCCATCTGCAAAATGATTTGCACGGCCGATTGAATCAGAGCATATTAAGCACTTATCCTTAAAATAAAGTGCTTCAATTAAACTGTTCAATAAAAGAACCTCGCTTTTATGAAACGCGAAGAAACATCAATCAAGAAATAGGCACAAAAGAGATCAACAACTAAGCTGTACTATCAAAATATTATCACAATTAGCCAGGAATCATTTGCTGTCCGGTTCCATAACCAATTACAAATATCAATTCACAATATTTGAAAAGTTAGGAAAACAAATAACTTACAAATGATATAACGTCTTTATTACCCTTTTCACGCCTTTCAATAATAATGAATGCAAGGAACGAAATCAACTGAAATGTAATTCCCTTACTTTCTTTTCAGTTCATGCGTCGTATTAGAATCCAAGCAATCAAGTACAGACAAGAAAGCGAACAGCAATGCATATAGTTGCTCCCATCTAAGCACTATAAAATTCATTATTCACGAATTCCAGATTTCCAACTGAATGAAGAAGAAAAGATCAATTTCCCAAGTCATTCATTCATATCTCTATTTCTTTCCACATGCTGTCCTAATAGTGGAATCCAAACGAAAGATAAATCAAGATAATGATTTAGAGTGAAACTTACAAAATCCATTCGAATTCACTTTCAGCAGAAGAATAATTTCGTTTATAATCAGCTTTAAATGAAACAGGAAGAATTCATCATAGAACAAGCAATATCAAGATGCAGACTATGTATTTGCTCATTTAGAAGATCTCATACTTATTTCATCCGTATTGTTAACCAAACAAAAGCAGGTTATACAATCACGCAATCACTTACTCATATGACTTTTTATAACCATGAACGCATACGATTCATAATAACAAATTACACATTCTGTTACCTACAATAAACCAATTTTCTGTGCATCATAAAGCTCCAATATTATTATTTTCAGAGTCAAAATAGCAAAAGAGAAGAATATATTCCCTATAATTTCCTTAAGAAACAACCATTTTGTTCAAAACGAAATCAAACACCCAACCCGTGTTCATCTAAGCAAGATGACTCATTATAAGGATAACAGAATCGATGCTCGTTCTTATTAAAAACAACTCACATAGCCTCAATAATTTAAATCCAGTATACCACAACAAGGGATATCTAATTCGAGTTCTATCTCGATCAACTGTTAATTTCAAATACAGCATTCTCCATTCTCTTAATGAAGTACAGAACGCAAATATAATAATCATATTTCAATACCTTAATAAAGGCAAACCCGCGTAGGGCGCCAATTGCGTAATCTTGGTACAGTCGGGACAGACTCAGAAACAAGCTGATTTCCACATTTTCCATTTATTTAAAACAGAAATCCAAGTCAAGTTCGCATTCACCAGACAGTTCCAAACAGGAGGGCAAACCTCAGCTATAAGACGCAATGAAATCAATTTTTCCATTGCGGAAAGATAAGGAAATATAATCATTCTTTGCACAGAATACAATCAAGTTGTAATTGTGTCAACAGTCCGTACAGGAAGACCAAACAACATCTATAAAACACAGTGAAACCACCTTATTCTCTCAACAAGGAGAAATGAAATCCATTGATAACTTAAGAAGGAAAAACAGATTATCCTTTTTTTTTTTTCCTACTTCACGAATACCCAATACGTATTTGTTTAGTTCCTACTCAAGAAAAGGTACAGCAATGATAATATTGCTTATACTTCCTTCAATTCGAGTTCAATTACTCAAGTAAACCCGAATGCCACTTCCATCCAAAATCCAAAACAACAAGAAGAAGGATCTACTTTCTTAAAGAAAATTTCAATAAGAACTACTTCATCAACTATTATTCCCTTCCTTCCAGTTCGTTAGCAATAAACGATTGTTCAATAGTGAAAACAACTCATAATAAGTGTACAGTCACAAGATATATACGATGAATTTCCCATTACTGTCAAACGTCCAGCACACAGGAAGATACATCATTCGAGAATTACAAGACAATAAAACTCAGCAGTCAAGACAATATTTCCTTATTGTTTCCAAAATGACAGCAAGATTCAATGAAACCCAATTCATAGAAATATACACGGCTGTATCTCCACTTCTCTCTTTTTTTTTTTTTAACATGCAAGAGAGACAAGTTCCCAATATAACAAATGACCCAGAAAATATTACACTTAAAGAAACAATTTCACTATAAGGAGCGATTGCACAGCCTATTCCAATTTCAAACAACACGAACAGTGAAAGGAATATCCATTTCAAACCATCTATACAGTCAACAACCAATACTGTAAATCATTTCCAACATGATTTGAGCAAAAACACATCAAGGCCGAGCAACCAGAAGCAATTCTTCTTATCATTTCACAAAGAAAAGAAAGCAAGATCCCACAAAATCCAAGTCAAATCGACTCAACAGCAATCACACAATCCAAACCCAAGAGCAGGGTTGTTTTAATGAAACACTTAATCAAAGCAAAGATTTTTAAAGAGAAGGGCTTAACATGCCTGAAATCTCTTTTCCAGAGCTCGAAGAAAACCTTGTTTGCCGCATTTTTCCTTCCGCAACGACAACACAAACTTCCCAGCACTCCTTTCTTCTTCAGGCTTAACAACAGCCTCCAAATCTCCACGGAAAATGTCAAATGCCAAGAGCTGGTCGACTCAACCAGACCAGTCGGAAAAACCAAATGCAGAGCAACTTGCCAAAACCAATTCGAACAATGAAAATCAAATTCCCTCATGTTGTTTCCAAGGCGAAATTTGGTCGCGAGGACCAAAACAATCAATGCATTAAAGGCTCTGCCTTTTCCTTACTTCCCACGCCACCGCCACTTGGGTTGGCGAACTTTAAATTTCAAAATTTCCATGCAAATTAAATTTGGCTCTATTTCTAAATAGATGCCTCTAATTCCTACCTGGCCCGCCAAAACTAGCGCTGTCCACGTAGGGACGGTTTAATAAATGCCAATGAATGCCCTTTCCATCCTTATCCTTTCCTTCCAAAGTCTGCAGTGCCCCTTAGATTATGATTAGTTTAGGTTGCGTATAGTTTTCAACCTAGGTCTTAGTTTAGCCTTAGGTTTTATTTTCCCCTTTTTTAAAAAAATTTTAAAAATCCACTTAGGGTAGTAGTGTAGGATGCATGTTAGGACTTAGGATTAGTTTAGGTTTTTAACTCCTACTAACCACTAATACTAACAACTTCCATCCACCTCCCTACTAACATTCACGTTAATGCGAGTAGGACGTTCCGTCCTTCGGTTTTACGTGCAAGGCCACCCGTGTCAGGCATTTCTTGCCTCACGAGGTCCCAAATTCGACGAAGACAGGTTCAAGAATCAAACCCTTGTCGTTGGCATCTACGTGCTAACTGTTCACACTGCAATCAAAGCGCCGCACGCTCATAACAATCTCGGGGTTCGGTTCAAGTGTGGATCGACACGTAAAAACACAAGAGAACCTCCATCATACTTGGATCAATGGAATTGATTCAAGGTATCTTGTCAATCAACAACAAGAATTAGCAAGTATACGACAATTTGTCGTCACATCAGCAAACACACAAATACGGTATTTGTTGTCCCCAAGCAATAAATCATAGCAGATGCAAGAATCTAAGTTAAGAACACATTCTCTTAAGATCGAACATATCTTAACATGTTTGCCTTCATTTCAGCAGCTATAACAGTATGTAAAACATTCACCAAGTTAACATACAAAATCAGAGTGTTACAAAGGAACCCCATGTGGGACAAGGGCACCCATGGGTACCCCAGTACTAGCCTAGGTGCCCCATTCAAGGCTAAAATAACACAAAACGATGAAATCTTACTGGGCATGCGGGTGTAAGAGGTCGGGAATGATGAAAGAAAATAAAGTAAGATGACCAAAAGATGAGGGTTAATTAGTACTTTCTTCACTCAAAAACATTCTAAATAGTAGTATGAGACTCGAGACTAAATAATGTCTAAAGTGCATGATTTTGTGTTTCTGAGTACGATTGTTATCCATGGAAGTTTAACCACCAATTACGGTAGTGCATCCTAATCTTTAGAATGTTATTAATCAACATGCATTTGTCTTTGAGGATCCTAGAGGATTGTATCCTAAAAGAGATCATGATCATTCCATTCATTTAATTACAGGAATCAAACCCCC
This sequence comes from Taxus wallichiana var. yunnanensis, assembly GCA_018340775.1. NCBI lineage: Eukaryota > Viridiplantae > Streptophyta > Pinopsida > Cupressales > Taxaceae > Taxus > Taxus wallichiana. The sequence continues at coordinate 801,430,438 of CM031234.1, forward strand.
CAACATTAGGCCTTATAGATACCCATATGTGCAAAAGAGTGAGATCAAGAAGATGGTTGAGGAAATGTTGGAAATGGGTATTATTCATCATAGTCAGAGTGTTTATTCTACTCTAGTGGTGATGGTGCATCGTAAAGATGGAAGGTGGCACATTTGTCGAATACGAGAGAATTTAACAAGTACACTATCAAAGATAAGTTTCTTATTCCTGTCATTGATGATTTATTAGATGAGTTACATGGTGAAATTTATTTTACAAAGCTAGATATGTGTTATGGGTATCACCAAATTAGATTAAAGAAAGAGAGTATTCATAAGATAGCCTTCATAACTCATCAAGGGCTTTATGAATTTTTAGTGACACCTTTTGGTCTTACTAATGCACCATCCACATTTCTAGTTTGATGAATTCAATATTTCGACCATCCCTACAAAAGATTATCTTGGTATTTTTGATGATATCCTCGTGTACAACAAATCATGGGAGAAACGCGTTTACATCATGTAAATACAATCTTTCAAGCCCTAGAGAAACATCAACTATAAGCCAAGCCTTTGAAGTGTTCTTTTGGGTACATGAAGTGGAATACTTGGGCCATATTGTCTCTCCTAAAGGTGTTAAGGTTGACCCTCGCAAGATCTAGGCCACAGTGGAATGGGAAGTCTTGAGAACCTTCAAGCATTTACAAGGTTTCTTAGGTCTCATGGGGTACAATCGCAGATTTGTAAAAAACTATGGCAATATAACAACACCACTCAAAAATTATTAAAGAAAGACTCATTTCATTGGAATGAGGAAGCTTCTAGGGAATTTGAAAAATTGAAGGTGTGATGTGCACCACTCCAGTATTGGAAACCCCATATTTCTTCAATACCTTCATAGTTAAATGTGATGCTTCAAGAAATGGGATGGGTAGTACTCATGCAAGAAGGACATCCCATAGAATTTGAGAGAAACTAAAAGGAAAGAACTTGTTGAAGCCCACATATGAGAAGGAAATGATGGCCATATTACATACAATCCAACAATGGAGGCCATTCTTGATGGGTATACACTTTAAGGTAAAACTGATCATGATAGTTTGAAATACTTCTCGAGTAACGACTATCTTTAGAAGAGCAATAAAAATGGGTCACAAAGATGTTGGGTTATGATTTTGAGATTATTTATAAGAAAGGGAAGGGAAATGTGGTTGTTGATGCACTATCTAGGAGGGACGAGTCCACAAAATCATTATTATGTGCCATCTCTATACTAAATGTAGATTGGGTAGATCGGAAAGAATGGCGTAAAGATGCAAAGAACCTTAATCTCATTCAGAATCTCTAGAAATATCCATCCATATCGGAACAATTTATATGGAAGGGGGTACATTTGTATTTGTGTAAGAACTCTACACTTAAACACCTTGTTCTTTCAATGCTCCATCCCTCTCCACTAGGTGGCCATTCTGGGTTCTTGAAAACTTATCATAGAGTCAAGCAAGATTTCTTTTGGGAGGGGTTAAAAGGATATATTCAAAATTTTGTGGCAAAATGTTTGGTGTGTTAACGTAATAAGGGTGAGACCATTAAGACACTGAGGTCTCCTCCAACCCTTATCTATTATGTTAGGTTGTGGAGCTTTTTTCATGTGAAAAAGTGTTGAAGACTGTACACTAAGAGTACTATACACTTTCCATAGTTGTCTCACCAAGGGGTACACTTTCAGTCTTGTAAAAAAATTGGCCTGAAACATACCCAATATCCGAGAAACATGCTTTTCTCATATGGGCGTATTTTTGACCCACGAGGTTTATGGGACGGTTTGTGCCCATGGTTTTGATACCACGATTTTGTAAAACTACTTAAGCAGTTGTCTACTTATGTGGTTTTTTGCATATGGTAGCATGTATGTAACATTGCAGATGTGTTTTGAATTTGGGTGTGAATTTTGTAGAGTTTGTTGAGCATAGCTCCAAATAGATCTGGGTATTGTATTGAGAGAGCGGTGGCTTGTAATAAAATATGAGCAAGTGATTCTTGGTGGACATAGCCCAAATTGGGTGAACCACGTTAAATACTATCTCTTTGTGTTGTGTTATTATTATTTTACACTTTTATTTGAGATCTGTAATATTTTCTACATATTAGTTTCTACTATTGTGATTCTGTGAGGGATTATTTCACATATTTTATCGCTTATTTCATAACAATTGGTATCATAGCCTAGTTTGGTTTGTTGAAGTGTTGAATCGTAGAGAAAGTTTTAGCTTGAGTGGGAGCTATGACAGATGATGGAAGATCAATGGTTGATAAATTCAATGGGAAAAACTTTAGTCTTTCGAAGATGCAGATGGAAGATTTCCTTTATCGAAGGATCTTTATATTCTCATTGTCTCGAGAAGTTGAACAAACCCTCGAGCATCATGGATGTGAAATGGGATTTCTTTGGATAGGAAGGCACTTGGGACAATCTGCCACGTCTTGCATCTTGGTATTATTTAATGTTTCAAAGGAAAAGATTGCAAAAGAACCGATAGATGCATTAGAGAAGTTATATGAAAAACCCCGTGCCTCTAATAAGATATTTTTAATGAAAAAGTTGTTTAATATGAAGATGTCTAAGAATGGTTCAATCGATCATTTAAATGATTTTAATACGGGTGTAAATATGCTAACTTGGTTACTAATAGAATTTGATGAAGAATTTAGGGCTTTATTAATTCTGTGCTCTTTACCCGAGAGTTGGAATAGCCTGTAATGGCAAAGTAAACAACCATGTTCAGCCTAACTCAAAGTTAAAGTTTGAGGATGTTGTAGGGGTGATTCTAAGCAAGGAAATGTGAAGAAAAAGCTTTGGGGAATATTCTACTTCAGGGAATGCTTTGACAATGGAAACTAGAGGGAGACAAAAGAATAGAGGAAGCCGTGGAAAATCAAAGGATCAGGCAAGGTCAAAATCCAAAAGCAAGATAGTATGCTGGCACTGTGGAAAGTCTGGGCATGCAAAGAAGGATTGTTGGGAGCTTTAGGACAAGAAGAAACAACAAGAATAAAACAAGGGGGAAAATGTGGCAAGTGTAATGTATGTCAGGATGCTTTGATTCTTTCTTTTCACAATATTACTGAATCTTGGGTTTTGGATTTGGGGGATTCTTTCCATGCTAGTCCACATAGGCATTATTTTGTTGATTATGTTCAAGGAGATTTTGGGCATGTTTTTCTTGGTGATGATGAGCCTTGCAGCATAGTTGGAAAGGTTCTGTTTGGGTTAAGATGCAAAATGGGAATACTTGGCTATTGAAGTATGTCAGACATGTGCCTACATTAAGATGAAATTTGATATCGGCAGGGTAGTTGGGAAGTGATGGTTATATTATGATATTTATAGCGGACTCTTGGAAGGTTACCAAGGGTGCTGTTATGGTGGCAAGAGGTAAGAAGGTAAGAACCTTATATTTAACCACTTATAACACTAATGTTTGTAATCTTGTGGCTTCAAAAGTAGATACAACATTGTGGCACTATAGGCTCGGTCATATGATCCATAAGGGCATGGAGATCATAAAGAAGGATTTTCCCGGATATACAAAAATAGGTTTGGAGTTCTGTGAGGACTACATATATGGGAAACAAAAGCGAGTAAGGTTTCTCAAGGTTGGACCTATAAAGAAAGAGAGTAAGTTAGAGCTGGTGCATTCTGATGTGTGGGGGCGGCTCAGGTATCATCTCTTGGGGGTTCAAGTTATTATGTTACTTTTATTGATGATGCAACAAGGAAAGTTTGGGTTTATTGTATTAGAAATAAATATGATTTATTTGACACTTTTGTTAAATGGAAAGCCTTGGTAGAGAATGAAACATGTCTTAAGCTAAAATGTCTCGGGTCAGATAATGGAGGGGAGTATTGCAACAATGAATTTGATGATTATTGTTCTAAGAATGGAATCCGTAGGAAAAATATGGTTCTAGGAACTCCGCAGCAGAATGGGGTGTCAGAAAGGATGAACATAACAATAATGGAACATGCTAGGAGCACGAAGTTACACGTAGGACCGCCTCTTTCTTTTGGGCGAAGCGGTGAGCACAACCGTGTACTTAATAAACGAGAGGACCCTCAAGTGCCTTAGATGGAGGCATACCGAGGAAGCGTGGTATGGTAATAAAGTTGATTATTCATTTCTTAAAGTCTTTAGATGTGAGGTGTCTCATCCATATAGATAAGGATGATAGGACCAAGCTAGAGGCTAAATATGAAAAATGTACTTTCATTGGTTATGGAGGTGATGAATTTGGATATAAATGTTGGAGTATTAAGGATAAGAAAATCATTCGATCTAGGGATGTGGTCTTTAATGAGAAAGTCATGTATAAGAAGCAGTTGCAGGAAAATGGGGAAGAATCCAAGAAATAATATGCAACGGTAGAGGATCTTTCAGATGGGAAAGTAACACATGAATCAGTTCAGGAACCTCCTCAACAAGAACCCCAAACTCCTATATTGAGGAGGTCTTCTAGGGTAAGAAGAGAACCTGAACGCTATTTTTCTTCTTCTCTTTATTATTTATTACTCACTTTGAAAGTGGAGAGCCGAAAGCTTTGATGAAGCAATGCGGGTAGATGCAAGAAGAAGTCGAAGCAAGCCATGGATGAGGATCATCAGGCTCTCATGGAGAACCAGACATGGGATTTGGTGAAGCTACCCAAAGGCAAAAGAGCATTACAAAATAAGTGGGTGTATAGAGTCAAAGAGGAAGAAAGAGGAAAGAAAATATACAAGGCCCGGTTGGTGGTCAAGGGGTGATCTAGCCTAGAATTTCCCGAGATAACACCCTAGTTATTTGACACATCACTTAGCCAAGGTTAAGCGCTCACTGAAGTGTGTAAAGGTACCAAGTCCTCTTTAGGGTTGTTGTGGCGGGATGTTAGCGTGATGAAGGAAGAAACATATAGATCCATGACTAATCCATCATTCTACAATGCATACCATATTTAGGTTTATGAAAGAACAAGTTTAAACAATAATCATGATTGAATCAAGAACCTGCACCACTCAATTACACACATGAATGACACTTAGGTTTGCCCAATATCTTTCATCTATTAATAAACACAAAAGCTCCTTATAATAATGGCAATTTATACCAATGCGCATGGATCGATATAGTAATCCAATCACATGCACAAATCTCTATACCTTCATACATCCATCTCTCCTGTGTGTGTGTGTGTGTGTGTGTGTGTGTGTGTGTCTATATATATATATATATATATATATATATATATATATATATATATATATATATATATATATATATATATATATATATATATATATATATATATATATATATATATATATATATATATATAGGGTGGGGACTTTCCCTTCACCACTTATCTATTCCAGAAATAGGCCGCATGCTATTAATATCCACGCGCCATTTACAGGCATAGCCACACATGCAAGTGTGTTATCTATATACTTTACAGTTAACTAAAGTGACAATCCTATTCTTAGCTCATCTCCATGCAAAATGCTTGATCTGATCCTCTAAAGATAGAAAATTCGTGGCGCGCATGTCTCTACATTGTTGGTGTGTTCCGCATGCCATCTTCCAAAAATAGGCCTTCATACTCATGATCAACTTGAACACACTCACCTAACCATGGCCCCTCACACCCTACACTAATATTAATTTAATTAAATTAATCCATGTCCTCACAATATTTATTATCTAATTATCCTAATTTCCACCTCACCTAGACATCTCATCTAGCCACCTCACCCTAGACCTATTCTTGACATGTTTCCATAACTAACTAAGACCTAATCCTACTTGCCTTAATGAGCTAAGATTTGGCCTAACCCTAAAAATCAATCCCTACAACCTCTCTAACCACACTCCCGCCCATTAGAAAGAAGCTTCCATTCTAATCCGCATGAAAAAACTAACTAGGCCCAAGAAATCAAGAAGATCTACCCATTTTAGTAAACCTAGGGAATCCCACCCTAACCGACGCGGTCACCCCTAAACCGATGCCGTCAACCCGGAACCATCATCGGTCACCTTTTATTCCCTTTTGGTAGTCTTATTTTGAGGTTGGCACATTCTGAGAGCAAGAGAGAGTAATCACATCTACATGCAACTAGAGTGAGCATCCGTTCACACCCAGACATCCATAACCATCCAAGCCAAGATCTGATTCAACCAAGCAAGGAGGAAAGCCTAGGTAGCTCAAGCAACAATTTCCTATCAATTGGTGACCCTCTATAGAAGAAATCTCCAACCACCATCTCCTATCTTCACCCATAGTCAACTGGTAGCAGATTCCAAGTAAGTACACTTGTCTATTCAATCCATTTTGTTTAGATACTCTCAAGTATTTACATCTTTTTGTGTGTTATTGCTTTTCCAGCCAATCACTACTTTTCTCGATAAGCTATCCCCTATACCTCTTCCAAAACCCTATCCAAAACCTGCCCAATCCGACATCTCATTCAACCTACCCACACCTGTAATCACAAACACCTAAAACTCACTAACCCCATTTTCAACTCGGAAAATAGATTTACCCCAGTAACCCTGCTACCTTGACCAACTTAACCCCTTGTCATTTCTTCAACTTAACCCACTCGGTCACCCACAATTAATCCCCACTCATCCCTCACCTCCGTAGACACATCACTGCTCCCCATCAACCTAGAAAATAGACCCAGAGACTTCTTGACCCCCTATCATTTCTTGGTGACATCGATCAAGACATCGGTAGGACTTGACGACATCGATCTCTATGTTTGTCAACACAGTACAAACCAGCAACCTACCTACTTACTCCCAAGTTACCTATAATCACATGTGACCTCCATCAGATCTTTGTCAAACTGCAGAAACCCAGAACCATTTACCCGATCTCGGATTTGATCCTAACCTAGCTGTTAGATTAGATTTTGCTTATTGTGTTTATATGAGATGCCTAAATCATATTGACTACAATAGGACAATATTTACCTTATTTCTCACATTAATTTGTTTAAAACAGTGGATTGACAACCTTCTAGGGAGTATCGCACTTCTCGGATCTAGCATACGCTAGGTAGCAATCCACTACATATGTTGTTTAACTTCCATTTGGTGGTCTTGTTGTTTATTTTAGGTAGTTCCTCCTAGCCAAAAGGAAGCTCTCACGATCAGTTGTGGATCGAGAAGTCAACTCACGTGCAACAACCTTCAACCAGCTTCAATAGGTATTCCTCCTAGCCTTTTTACCCTTATTTGTTTTGTCACATTCCAAGAAACGTTCTAAGAATCAGGTGAAACATTTTGGCACGCCCGGTGGGACCCATTCGGGGTTCCTTACATTTCTTCATTCCTAGGTAAAAGTTACATGTTTGTTTCCTTTCCGAAAGGTTCTCACATTAAATTTCTCCCTGGAATCTTCTCTTCTTTCTATTGTCTCAAAGAAATTGTGTTTTGGTGCTATAAAAAGAACTCTTCTTCTCTTTCATTTGTACTACATTAGTTAAACATCATATTCTCTCTATTCATCTTTTGTGTCATCAAATTTAATATTTTGATTTGGGCTTAAAATTAATGGCATTTCATTCTTGTATGCTGCATTAGTGCACATTAAATGAGGGAAACCTATACGTTGGAAGTCATGCCAAGTGATGGTTGACAAAAGAATCATAGAAAGCACATTCTCTCTCTCTCTCTCTCTCCGAGTCTTACCAAACTACACAAATTCAAATTAACACATCTTTCTTAAACAACATCTACTCGAGAACATCATCGGTGATCACACGATCGGTTGGTAGTACTCCCCAACTTGTTACCTTTGTGAGTCATCATCTCAGAGGATGGCCCACCCCCGCCATAACATACCTAAAACCTCTCCTTTTAGATATCCTTCTTCGTAGGATGCCTTCCCAACCAAAAAAATTCTACTCTACAGTTCACACAGTCAGTCCTAAATAGCGTAAGTTGAATAAACATAATAGAAAGAGCACTTTTAGGATCATATTTTTCTTAGTGTTTCTACTTGGCTTATGTTTTGAGGTGAGAGGACACGTTCTTCATCTTTTTATTTCTCCTTGCATGCTCCTCATCATAGTTGGTGTAGTCCAACTTCGTTTGAGTGTGCCTGGACCCCATTTTTATCATTCTCAGAGTTGGGTTTGATTCCACACTTGATTTTAAATCACAACCACATTTTTCTTCATCTTTGTTTTAATTTCATAGTAATCGGTGTCGGTCAGTGACCATCATTGGTTACCCTCTAACCATCACCGGTTTTATCCAACCAACATCGAGTTTATTGTTCTTTTGGTTAACCTGCCCAAAAGGACACCTGCTTCATCTTCTTTGCTATTCAGAGTCTCTGTAACTCTCAGTATCTTCTCTGTTCTGATAAAATCCATCCTACAACTTATCTACCTAGTAGATTATCAGTCTTTTGCCTTGTTTGGAAAATTGTTTTTTTTCTCACAGTGACCAACCGTGGTTACCTCTGACCGACATTGGTTTACCCTAACCAACATCGGTTAGCCTGTGTAGTTTTCTAGCTGACATATTGACCAATCCACCTACCAATGCCTGTTTTTCCTATTTTTCTTGTGTTTTTATGTCATTTACAGAAAGAAGTCCTACCAAATCAGCACTTGTTCACATGGTGTTGACTCGTAGCTAAGAAAATGCCCTCATATTCCACACTAGTCATCAACCACTCCCACCTAGTCCTTCACCACCTTCCATTCTATCACCCATGGATCCTACCCAACCTATCACCATCGCCATAGGTGATGAGGAGAGTTGCATGACTCCTTGATTAGAACCATGTTGCCTTATAGTTCTACCTTTCCCACTCATCCACTCGAGATGCTTCGGGTCAGTTGATATATGACATGCCCATATCTATCCCCCGACACTCATTCCTACTTTCTGCGTCAGCCCCTTCTAGCTCCACGCTACCCAATCTACCTTGCCCCAGTCATTTCATAGCTAGGCCCTATACCTGCTATGACCACCGCATCTGCCACATCTATTACACCCACAACATCCACTATACCTTTGTCAACCACCCAGAACATAACCTCATCCACGCCTATTGTCTCACATATACCCATAACAACACAACCACCCCTGGTGTTGTTGACCCCTACCCCATTTCAAAACATTGTCCTTTTATTCCATCAGTCCTTAGCCCCCATCGCTACTAGAGTCACCTCGACCCTTCCACCTTCATATACGTACTATCAACAGCCTCTCGTTTCATCTATCATTCATTTTGGGTACATGCCCCCTATCTCACTCCCTCATTCTCAACCTACCTATTCGGCATCACCATATACTAGAATTCCACCTCCATCATATGTCCAACACCAACCCTCTTACGCTATAGGAGGTACCCATCCATCACCACCTACCAATGACCTCATCAAGTTAATGATGGACAAGATGCAGACACTGGAGGCATCGGTTTCCGGCTCACATGTAATTCTCTCACCTATGATGAAATTTGTAATGAGCCCATACACCCATCCATTCCTATTCGTCCATATCTCGTACATTGGGAGATGCCTAAATTTAACCGCTTCAACAGCAAAGAGGACCTGCAACAACATTTGTGGTCTTTCAAACATGGGTGTTATCTGATCCCATGATGATGCTTTACTTTTGAGGACCTTTCCCATGTCTCTGACCGGGCCCGCATTAGACTAGTATAGTGGATTACCTAGACATTCTATCTACTCATTTAATCAGGTAGCCCAAGCCTTCTTGGATCACTTCTCCATCAACGTTGTTAAGAAGGTTACCATGACTGACCTCTACTCTACACATCAATATGATGATGAGTCTATCACAAATTTTGTCACTCATTGGCGTAGCTTGATCAATCAACTCACATTCCAATTACCACAAACCAAACTCATAGAGCTCTTCATTCGGGCTTGTGCTAGACATATTTTTCCGACCTTACAAGTGTAAAATTTCCAAACCTTCGATGAGGCATTCACCATGGCACGAAAAGCTAGATATTCAAGCCATCGAAGAAAATAAAATCCAACTATGAAATAAGAATGTGACATTTAAGTCAAATGATACCTCTTCTTCTTGAAACCACAAAATAATTATTCAAAAGCCAAGGGAACCACTAATGCGGTGGTACTCAAGGCCGGCCCAGCTCATCCATCAAATCAGGCTAAGCCCTCATCTAATCTTTCCCTGTCCAGACTTTTCAATTCAGATGAGAACAATGGAAATACACCCCAATTGGGGAGCCTTATTCTTCTATTTTAGAAAAGCTCATTAAAGCTGGGGCCATCACCCTTCCTCCTATAAAACCACACCTTTGGTTTTGATCTCTCGCCCACACTGCGTGGTAAAAGAGCATGAATTCTGTAACTATCATCGGGTAAAAGGTCATAATGATGGCAATTGCATCACTTTCAAGAACATTATCCAGGAAATGCTCTTGAGAATGGCGAGTTAGTCTTGGATAATCCAAATGCACCTGCTAACCAAAACCTGCACATTTTCAAGAAACCATTTCCTAATCATGCCCCTTCTTCTGACCAAATTGGGAGACCTCAACTAATGATAGCAATACCCATGAGGTCCATGTTATTTTTAGTGATGCACCAGTTGCTTCCCAATTGCCTCATATTCCTTCCATAGAGGAAATCCTAGCCCGAAGTCCTCCACCTACACATGAACCCACTTCACCTATTCCTCCACCCATAGAGGAACACCCTTCATCTCCTCCCTCACCATGTGAAGGAGCCTTCTATTAACATCGAGACCACTTCACCTTTGGCTTCTCCACCTAGAGAGCCATCACCAATGAGTACCTCTCCGACCCATGGGAGACACTTGTTCATCTCCTCCACCCATAGAGGAGCACCCATCATCTCCTCCACCTATCAAAGATCAATAGAAATGTCATTACCTCTAGGTGACCATTCTCCATCAACCACCCAAGATCTGTTGACTTACTTTGGCTCTCTTACCCACAGAGGCTGAAGCTAGTGATTTCCCTATTTCTAAAACACATTTTATGGGAATCGCCATTGATCCACATCGACCTCACCTACAACAGTGCCATTCTCACGCTTAGTCGATCACTAGATTATGTTGATAGAGCCTTACTTTGGGGCATCTTCTACTTCCTATCTCAACACAAATGTAGATGTCACTCACTGACACCTCCACTATCTATCCAAAATTGTTTCAGGCTGAACCAAACCAAACACAACCATAACTATCACAAATTCTCCCATGACACCACTCATGGCTCAACTCACATCTCTACCCATAACCCAACATGCATCTGCATCCAAACCCACACCTACATCATCTTCCTTGCCTAAACCTATTACTACTTTAGGGGTCATACCAATGGCTAGCCTTACTCATCCACCCATCAAATTAGATTTAGCTACGTCTTCCAAAACTAACACCAAATTTAACCGACCCCTAAACAAAAGAACCAATCTCCTAGATCTCATACCCCAACCTCGCCAACCACACCCTTATCACCTTCACCCCTTCCGTCCATCCTAGGACCTCACCCCTCGACCTGGCTAAGAAACCCCATCCACTAGTAAACCAAGAACGCAATAACCCATTTCCCCATCACAGACCTCTAATATACCCAAGCACCCCACACAACCTCCACCCTCACATGTAACCTTTTTACCACCCATACCTCCAATACCATCAATAACTTCTTCACTACCCACGACACTTCCTTCCCTTTCCCTCACACCTCCTACCCAACCTATGCCACCTACCTCCACAACACCTCGGTTACCCCCATGGGTAACCCACCCTCTTCCACCATTGATTTTCCCTCTACATCTCGTGTGCCCATATCACCTTTACCCAAGAAGGTGCAACCTAAATCCAAAAATCCGCTACCCTCCAATAAGGTAGTTAAACCAACCACACACTCTATTTCAGTTCATCTACCATGCCCCTACCCAAATACAACCAACACCTAAGACCACACCACACACCAAGTTAGTAGCCCAACCCACTCCCCCTCTTGCAAAGACTCTTCCTATACAATCAGCCGCACTTGCACCCAAACCCACATTCACCTCCCATTGTGATCCACTAGTGGGATCCTATGCCAAAATCTTAACCAATCTCCTCGAAACTTCATCATCACATTACCACCTCTTAGACCTTGACCCACTCAAACCCAAACCAAAAGGGTTTGTGAAACCAAAAATTTGCACCTACCATCATGTGCCAGGACATGATGTAGAGAACTGTAAGGCTTTGAAAGCCGCTCTTGTCCAGTTGTGTCCTCCTGAAGAAAACTTTGATGATGATGATCTTCTTGATGAGGACCCCATTTCGCTAGCACCAATTTCCACAGTTCTTCCCTCATTGCCTACTCAGTGACCAAAATATCCACCCCCACAACTCTTAGATCCATCCCCAAGATTTGAAATTAACATGGTTTGTATCAGAGAACTGCCAAACCTCCACCCAAATGTCGGTGTGCCCACTCATTTCACAAGGTTCCTTCCCACCTCTTGGATTCTTCCCTTCTGTCATTACACCTTTCATGGCTCACCTACTTCATCTACCTCCCCACCTCAAATCAACATGATCCACGTTGCTACCTGCGCTCAGAAGGAAAAAGGAAAGGAAAAGGAAACCAACCCACCAACCAACCCTATACCCAACATACCATCTGCACCCACACCTAAAGTCACTATCCGCGGCCCCGCATATCCTATTTCTAATGGGGTTACACATTGCACGATGCTCAAACAATTACACCAATCCTCCCTCAAAATGTCCCTATATGACCTCATCCAAACCTTTGAGTCCCATCGCAAGCTCTCATGGAGGTTCTTCAGTCTATTGAGGTTTTACCCAATGACCCTACACTGTAGCCTCCATTATTACACCTCATCATGTAGCCTCTCTCACCAAATTACCACCTTCTTCTACACCTCCACCTACTCACCAAGTAGCCACCCTCAACTTCTCAGATGAAGAGATCGCACCACACCAAACCGATGACCCTGATCTAGCCCTTTTCATCTCCATCCATATCGATAATATATGTACGATGTGTTATGATTGATGGGGGCACTAGCATTAACATCATCTCCTCCCATGCATTCGACCAAATGTGCATACCAAAAAAATTGCATAAACACCACCCATGTTGTCATGTTGTGTTCATTTAATGACACTATCACTTCTACACTTGGCACCATGTCATCCTCCATGTTCGCGTGGCCCCCTTACTATTATTCGAGTTATTTTATGTCTTGGAGGGGAGTTTCAATATAACTTGTTGCTTGGTAGACCCTGATTCATGTCATGGGTTGTGTTCCTTCCACTTTGCATCGTTGTGTAAAGTTTGAGCATGAAGGACACACTATACCTATGACCCATCACCTTTCAAAACCTGACCTAACATTGACCCAATGACGTGCTTGTACCCATTAAGGCATCTACCTCCATGACCACTTCCTCTTCACCCACACCTCCACTCACCAGTGTCATCGCTACCTCAACCGCACCTAAATCCTCCATTCCTACCACTGCCATAACCTCCATGGCTGACCCGTTAGCCTCCCAATCAGCTGGCTCCACCTTCGATCCAACCTCTAACACATCGTCTATCCCAACTACCCGCATATCGACCATCGATCCCTTGGAAGGCATTTTTCAATGCCTCACTCTGGGGGAGTATTACCTATATAATGTCAACACATTCCTTACTCCACAAGAGTATGGAAGCCTTCGCCAACACCCTCACTATGATCACTGCATAGGAGAGTGTCTCCTTTATGGTCCTCCCCACCTTCGCACCAATCTCACCTATGGGGACTTGATACTTCCACTTATACACCTGAACCACCATCACAAACCCGCCCCTTTTTTGCCGACCTCTAGTCACTCACCAATCACCGCTTCGCCCACACCTTCCTGCACCGATGTGTGTGGAAAGGTTTTGGTTTTGGCTTTTATGAGCAAGGCCGTCACACTGTTATTCCATGTACTACCCAAAACATAACGACCGTAGTGGTATCGGCTTTGTTGAACTACCTACCAAGAAGGCCCGCATTGAACTCATTGAGGATATTGACCCTTCTCCACCTTCTTCACCTGCTCCACCTTCTTCACCACCTTCACCTTCACCGTAGAGTCGATGGATCCAAAATCCATTCCTCCTAACTTTTTTTATAAACACCATTTCCTTGGGGCCTCTAACTTATCAATGCGAGGGTGAGGCTCCCTCTTCTCTTCCCTTCCTGTATCTGAAATGGTCGATGATGATACACCTTCTATTAACGTCGTTTAATGTCAGGATGATGAATCTATACTCACCTACCTTGGTGCAGAAGACTCTTATATTCACGGTCATTACCCTCCGAGATGTAAACCATGTTGAATGAATCGACCATCAAAATCAACATTAATACCCAAGATGACCCACACATTCTAAAGATCGGCCAATCTTTAGATCTTCTTGAAACAGGAAGCCTTCACCTCTTTCCTTTGGGACCATAGCGACGCATTCACTTGGTCCTATGCCGATATGCTGGTATTGATCCTAAAATTGTGGTTCACAATATCGTGACCATTCCTGATGCCAAACCTATCAAATAAAAGCTACGGAAAATGCATCCTCGCATTGCTCTTCTAGTCAAAGAAGAGCTTTAACACCTTCTCTCGGTTTCCTTCATTCTACCCATCGATTATCCCTAATGGATTTCTAACATCGTTCCTATCATGAAAGTGATAGGGGGACTCGCATTTGCATAGATTTCCATGACCTCAACCTCACTTGTCCCAAAGATGATTTCCCCTACCAGGCATTGACCAACTAGTTGATCTCACTATTGGCCATGAAATGTTATCACTCATGGATGGTTTCTCGGGCTATAATCAAATATTACTAGCTCTCGAGGATCAACACAAGACTACCTTCATCACCCCTTGGGGACCTTTCTACTATAGAGTCATGCCCTTTGGCCTAAAAAATGTTGGTGCTACATATCAGTGGGCCATGACTTACATCTTCCATGACATCATGCATCACATATTGGAGGATTACGTAGATGATCTACTTTCCAAATCCAAACATCGAACCGAACACCTACCCATTCTTAAAGTCATCTTTGACCGCCTCATCAAATATTGTGTTCGTCTTCAACCAAAAAAATGTGTCTTTGCAGTACTTTCAGGGAAACTCCTAGGCTTCATCATTTCTTTGCATGGCATAGAAGTTGATCTTACTAAAGTCAAGGCTATCCTTGAAATGCCACCACCCACTAATCTCTGTCAACTTTGTAGCCTATAAGGTAAGTTGTAATCCATTCATCATTTTATCTCACAACTTTCGACCGCTGTCAACCATTTCATCATCTTCTCAAGAAAGATGTTTCATTCAAATGGGATGATGAATGTCATAAAGCCTTTGAGGCCTTAAAACAATACCTCCTTTAACCACAGTGCTCGTTCCTCCTAAGGATGACCAACCCTTCTACCTATATATTTCCGCCATTGACCATTCTCTAGGTGCCATGCTTACTCATCGTGATGACCAACACTAGGAGCAAGTGGTTTATTATATAAGTCGTACCCTTCTTGACTATGAAACTAGATATACCCATGCCAAAATTTTTTTCCTAGCCTTAGTTTTTTTGCCACCAAACTCCGCCATTACCTACTCAACCACAAAACCTTGTCATTACTAATATGGACCTATTACACTACATGTATGCCAAACCTTATCAAAATCAATGTGTTGCACACGTTGGCTTATGCTTTTGGCTGACCTCGACCTCAAATTCATCCATCAAAAGTCCATCAAGGGCCAAGCTATCACCGATCAATTGGCTGACACACCTATTTCTGGGGATCAACCCTCTAACTTTGACTTTCCAGATGAGTCTATTGCTACCCTTTCCCTGGATGAACCCGCTTACCAAATGACACTCTTCTTGATGGTTCCAAGTGTCAGCATGGGGGTGGGGCTGGTGTTATCCTCATTCTTCTTGATGGTGAACCCATGCCTTTGTATTTCAAACTTGATTTTGATTGTATAAACAATATTGTTGAATACGAAGCACTCATATTGGGTCTCCAAGTTGCTTATGCCTTAGATGTTAAGTCCATCAACATCTTTGGTGATTCTCAATTGGTCATAAACCAAGTCAATGGTATATACCAGTGTCGTAATGAGATACTTCAAAGTATAAGCATCATGTGGACATACTTTTGACCACCTTTGACCATTATGCCCTTCAAACCACCCCATGTTCTACCAAAAATTTACAGATACCATGGCCTGCTTGGCTTCTCAGATACCCGCTTCGCCCGCTGACTCTAAAATCTTTGTCACCATACAAATACTACAATCACCCTCTTATTTACCTCATGAAGTTTACTCTATTAGAACCGCCGCTCCTAACCCGAGTGACCTTTGGTATAAGCAATACAGACTATCTTTCCCTCTCCATCTTACCTCCCGACCTCACTCGTAATGGACAACGCACCTTTCTCAAAAGGGCCTCTCGTTACATCATCATGGGTGGCCTCCTTTATAAGCGTGGCTTTGATGGTATTCTCTTACGGTGCCTTACGAGTTCTAAAATTCCCTATACCATTAAGGAAGTTCATGATGGCATATGTGGAGGTCACTTTAGTGGTCTCGTGGTTGCTAAGTATATTCTTCGCCTAGGCTATTATTGGCTGACCCTTAACCATGATTGTTGCGACTATGTTAAGCGTTGTGTAAAATGCCAACAACATGCCAATCTTCATCATACACCCAGTCATGCCTTACAGGTTACCCGTGACCTTTGGCCCTTCTCTCAATGGGGTTTGGATCTTGTCGGAGAGATCAATCCCCATTCTTCCCAGAGACATCAATGGATCATCACCGCTACCAAATACTACACCAAATGGGTTGAAGCCATACCTCTCATCTCCATGAAAGATGAGAAAATATGTGAGTTCATCAATCATCACATTATCTGTCGCTTTGGTGTTCCACATCGCCTCATCACTGATAATGGAAAAAAATTCAAAAATAAAACCTTGTGAAAAATTTGTGATGCCTTTAACATTCAGCTAAGTTTCTTGTCACCTTATTACCCACAAACCAATGGCCAAGCCAAATCCACTAATAAAACCCTGAACAAAATTCTCATGAAAGTGGTTAATGATATTGGGAAGGACTGGCATACGCACATTCCTTTCGCCTGTGGGTGTAATGTACTAGTATTCACACTTCCACTCTCTTGCCACTCCTTTTTCTTTGGTCTACGGTATAGAGGTTGTTTTACCTCTCGAAGTCTAGATTCCATCTCTTCGTATTTCTCTCCATGACATGCTCAATGATGATGACTTTCGCCAGGACCATTTAGCACTTGAGTTATTAGATGAATGTCATCTTAATGCTCTTGACCATCTCAAGTTTACAAAAATGTATCAAACATGCCTATGAAAACGTGTTCATGAACGAACCTTCCAAGTTGGTGATCTTGTCCTGAAGGAAAATCAACATGTAACCAAAGTAGAAAAAAGTAAACGGGAAAATTTGCTCCTAATTGGCTTGGACCATACATCATGACTCATGCCTATGGATCAAGTGCTTATCGTTTATCTTCACTCGATGGTAAACCCGAACCTGAGCCCCTTAATGCCTTGCATCTTTGACCATTCTACTTGTTGACTTTCAGTCCTACCTCACCTTCTGCCTCTTTTCATGCTCGTCCCTTGAGTGCCATTCACTTCCCTCCTTTCACTATGCCATCCCCAATGACTAAACAAGAATCATGTGCATACCCATCACTCTTTTACCTTCTCTTAAATATGTGTACCATGACTCTACACATGGCATGATTCTCATGGATACTTTTCATCTTCTTTTAGATGAGATCCCATGGTCGTTTCACCTTGCCTTCTGAACAAGAATCCAATTCTTCACCTAGTCTTGTCCATGACTTAAAATCCCTCAAATAATTTCCACATGGGATCCAACTCCTTGAGTCAAACTTCAATAAAATGATGACTCCCTCAAAAGGGACATCTTTCTCTCTACATTGTTGCTATAAATAGATTGCTCCCTCGAAGGACAACTATATAAAGCCTACTTTAAAAAAAAAAAAATAAAAAGAAGCTTCCCGCATCGATTAGCTTTGTGAAGACCTCAAGGAGATAATTTCCTCATCCCATATAGACTTCTCACATCGATCAGTCTATCTCAAATACAAGTCAAAAAAGAAAACTTTTTCATCATGGACTTGCTCATTGTGATCTTGGATCTCTTGCAAAAGGCATGCTACCTCATACCATATAACCTAACCATTTTTCACCTTCTCACCCTTTGCACCTTCATTTCCCCCGCCTCAAGGGACTCTTTGAAAGCTATGACATTTGGTGATCATGTGACTATTCTTCACCTTTAGAATAATCAATCATGCAATGTCTTTAGGGTCTTACGTTCACCAGCCTACCTAAGGTATGGTCAACTTGTTATGATCCTCACCAATCAGGTGGCTCTCTTACCTCCTCTTATCTTTTAACTTCTTCATTACGTATTGATTATCCTATATAGGACTAGACCCTCGATGCTTATCTCTGGGAAATTTTCCTCTTTCACCATAATCAACTTAAAATCACCCATACCTATTTGCCCACAATTTAACCAAGCCTAAATAACCTAGACTCAATCATGCCTATAACCTACCTGACCCATTCTCCTACCTCCTCACAATTTTCCCTAGCTTATGGGAGAACTACATTGGCATGAGGTCCCCTTTTGTTGGGACTATGTAGGCAATAGCACTTCAAGGGCATGGGGCCCTTGAAGGTTAGCTCGGCCACTCTCTACCCTTACCAATTTTCCCTATTTTCCTATTCACATTATACCTGATTTTTCCTTTTGTATATCGACAACTAGAAGTATGATCTCAACACACAATAACTAATACACATATCTACCATCCATGTTTCAAACATCATCATAACATTCACCAATTCATCATTTCATATTTCCACACACAACAAAAATTTGGAAAACTACATCATCACGTATATCTACATTACCATTTGTTATCTATATCACCAATTACTTGTAATCTACACCAAAACTTGACTCCATCCATGCCTAAACCGACCTAAATCAATTCATGCCTAAACCAAAACCTGACTCAATCCATGCCTATGACCTGACTCCATCCATGCCTAAAACTTGACTCAATCCATGCCTATGACCTGACTCCATCCATGCCTAACTTGACTCCATCCATGCCTAAACCAAAAACCTGACTCAATCCATGCCTATGACTTGACTCCATCCATCATGCCTCCAAACCACCTAACTCATCCATCCATACCTATATCAACTTTGATCATTCGATCCATGCCTATGACTTGGCTCTATCATGCCTACACTACTTGGTTTCCATCACATATACAAATCATAATAGCAAGTTACACACAACCATATATACATCATGCCATAACCACCATCATCTCTATAAATAAATCATCAAACATGTGTATCCATATACATGACTCAAATATCTTTCCATATACATAAAAAATCTCAAAAATCTCATGCACATCCCATATCTTATATGCGGTATATATAAAAATATGATGTCAAAAATAAACTAATCATACATGGAGCTCAATCATCTCCCCATCTGATATCCAATCCTATCTCATTTGTCTCCTCCGCTCCTCTAGCCAGCATGTGTGATGTTCGGATGACCTCTCTTCGCCTCGCCCCTAGTTTGGCCTCGATGGTCCTTCCCCTAGAGCTGGCCTCCGTGCACTAGTGGCCTCACCCTGACTCGGCCCTTGGGCTCGTCGGCCCCTGTACTCTCCACACTATGTGTGCGGGATCTACTCCTCTCACTCGAGGCTTGTTGTGCTTTGTGCTTGGCATATGATAGGACATATATCCCTACTACCATCAAGTGATCCTGATAGTATCTCACCTCACCCATGGCATCTCTCAACCTAGTTGTAGGTACTTTGTATGCGGTGGTGCCATTGGCCTTTGACCTTGCCCTACTCCTGCCTAAACAACGAGACCTTGTCCCTACCCCTATGGTGGTGCCATTGATTGACTATGTAACCTGCACCTATACCTGGGCCTAAAGGGTGGCTATCTATGCTTGTGCAATGACCAACTAGCCCTACAAAATTGTAATGTGTCCCTGCGCCATGGCCAACTAGCCTTGTAAACCTGTCACTGCACTGTGGGGGTGGCTACTGCACCCCATCTCCATCTCCACCCTCTCCCTCTCCCCGGTGTGGGTATTGGTCCCTGTACTCCTGTGCATGAAAAGCTGCCACATGTGCCTGCAGAGTTGTAACCTATGCCTCAGCCCCTGTTATATGTCCCTGTACTATGCCCAACTGGGTCACCAAAATAGCCACCTGCCCCTATAGGGCATCTCTCTGAACTGTAATGGTGGCTAAATCTGGTTACCTCAACCTTGGTGGTACTGCTCGTATTTATGTGCATGCCCACGCCACTATCTATATTTGTCTATCACCTCAACATCATCTATCTATCGATCGATCGAGCTCCTCCTCCTACCCGGTCGACACTATAGGTCATGGCGGAGACATAGGCCTCTCCACATCATCTCTCCTATACTATGGGAAGGGTGGGGGTATATCCTGTGGCAACCTGAACTATTGCCGTTTAACCCGGTCTACGAGTATCATCTCATGCTCCCCTGCCCACTACCCCCTCTATCCACCTGTAGATCTATAACCCATCCAGCTCCAC
The DNA here is from genome assembly GCA_018340775.1 of Taxus wallichiana var. yunnanensis. NCBI lineage: Eukaryota > Viridiplantae > Streptophyta > Pinopsida > Cupressales > Taxaceae > Taxus > Taxus wallichiana. Next base: position 801,451,216 of record CM031234.1, read on the forward strand.
CGCCATCCTCCTGTATGAGGGGAAGCCCACATATGGCCTCAAATGATGTCCATGCTGGACAACCCCTCTAGTAATCACCTGTAATAGGCTACATCATGTGTAGCTCTCATGCTCGGTGCTCCCCAATAGCTGGTACCCATCACCTATAGCCCACCTGCAACAACCTCACCTCAAATGCATCAGCTTGGGGCATCCCAACTGGCCACACACACACAATATGCTCATACGCCCAACAGTGCAGTAAGAATGTAAAACAAAGGCTAAACCATCGTAGCCACCCATAAGCCCACAACTCCTTATATAGCTACACCAAGAACGTAGGTGCCCATACAAACCGAGTCCTACTCTCCACCATGTCATGTAGACCCCCATCAGTGACCGTGGGAATCTCCCACCCTCTGCATCTTGCAGTGTAAACAACATACATACTTCCTCCATCAGAAGCACTACTAGCCTCATCTCCTTGGGGTAGGCTCGGTACATTGCTCCGTAGCTCATACTAGCACTATGGAATCCTAACAATGCCATCCCCTCTCCAAACATTGGTAATAGTAACTCCTCGGATGCCTCTGAGGAGATCGAATAAACCTATATACCTACTATAGGTAGTCGGATGCAACATGGACATCCTGCGGGGTGATCGTGCTTGCTCTCACTCCACCGGTAGAGATGGAATGGTTGGTACCCTATCTCTCATCTATCGATGAGGGAAACCATCTCTCACCCTCCGGACTACAAATCATATTATTAAATCTTGCCCACCCCTGCAACATGGCACCATCCTCAATCTTGCTCACTCATACCTCCACATACCACTGGTACCCTATCTCTCATTTGCATGATCTCTTTCACATATACAATCATATTGCACCTAAACCTTGCCAACACTATACCACTTACCCTACCATTATACTTTCACCTATACCTATGCCCTAAATCAACACTACCTATCTACCCACACCTCGGACCCTATTTTTATTTTTGACCCTCTCACCGATCTTACTTATTCACCCACCTACCAATACCCATAACTCTTCCCCCTACCTAACTCTCCATACCCCTACCCCATCTATTTTACCCCCTTTTTGGGCCTGCCTCTCTAGCATGCCAACCAACACCGGTCATCCATGATCGACCATGGTCCAACAACAACCTTGCATTGGTCACACACACTGCGTGACCGATACCGGTCCTCACCCACCGACGTTGGCTAACATTGGACCGATGTCGGTCACTATCGTGGCAACAAACCCATGATGCCCTACCCTATTTCTACCTAAATTTCTCATTTCTACCCATTTCCCCCACCAATGCCTACCCAACACCTATCCCCACCCCTCCTTTACCTAAATCTACCCTCCCTTGTTCCCCTTTTCTCTTTAAATTCCCCACATTCAAATTTTAATATTTTCCCCAAAAACCCACTTTCCTCCTACCCGATTTCTATCCTCCACCTACTCAAACAAACAAAGATAGGAATTGACTCTTACCTCATCACGCTACCATCTGCATGGTGGCACCTCGAGCCACTACATGGGTCCACCCAATCCCTCTCCTGCCTCTGCCATCACCGACTACCCTCTGGCTCTCCACCCAATCAAATCGATCACACCGAGCTTATAGACCCACCTATCGACCAACGATCACTCACTCTGTGGCTCGCCAACTCATCTCTCATGTCGCTTGGTCACTTTCCACCTCTTTCTCTCTCTCTTGTCATTTTCTCCTATGTGGAAAATGACAAATGATTTTCAAAAACATGGAACTTTTTCTTTTTATAACCTTCCCGACTTGACCGGTGATGGTTTCACCTAGACCGACATTGGTCTTGTGCCCTAGCATACCGTGGTCGGTTCAAGGTGACCGACATCGGTTAATTCTGACCATTGTGGGTTATCCTACTCAGCCTCATTGCTACCCATTACCCTTAATTTGAATCCTAAATCCTTTCCACCTCACCCACACCTGACTTGGACACTCCACTTTATCCTCCTAACCTCATCCTTTATCACCTAACCTCATCATCATTTGGGGACTTGTTATTTTCCCCTACCCTAGCCTTACCTATGCCGTGACCTATATACCTAGACCTGAAACTATTCGTGACCTTTGACCCTGTGTGCTCGCTATACCTTGTGACATTGTTACCTCGTGTTGTTTGACCTAATGACCTTACTTTGCCTATTGTCGTGATGTTTATCCTAACCCACCCTTGGTGCACCAAAACATACCTAAAAGTTCTGCACCTGACCTACGTCATGTTTCCTGACCATATCCTATACCTTGGATACCAAAATCACTTCAACCTTGTTTGGATAGCCCTATCGACCTTAGACAATGTAGAGTTTTCCTTCTCTTCAACTTGGTACCGTGTTGCAGTTTATATGTGTGCGTGTGTTTGACTATTACTACCTTTGACCCTGACCCATTACTTGGATTACCCGATTGGACCTTTACCCCTTTTCCACCTTCCTCTTCATCACATTCACCTTTTATCAAACCACTCACCGATTCTACCTTCTACCTTATCAGTTCCTAGTTTGAGGGGATCACCTTCACCCACACATGGGGCAACCACATCTTATTTTTTTCAGTGTCACTTACCAATACAAGCTACGCAACAAAAAGGGGCAAAATGTAGACACCAAAATTGGGTCACACGCTCCTTGACCCCTCATTAAATAATCAACTTGAACACACTCACCTAACCATGGCCCCTCACACCCTACACTAATATTAATTTAATTAAATTAATCCATGTCCTCACAATATTTATTATCTAATTATCCTAATTTCCACCTCACCTAGACATCTCATCCAACCACCTCACCCTAGACCTATTCTTGACATGTTTCCATAACTAACTAAGACCTAATCCTACTTGCCTTAATGAGCTAAGATTTGGCCTAACCCTAAAAATAAATCCCTACAACCTCTCTAACCACATTCCTACCCATTAGAAAAGAAGCTTCCATTCTAATCATGAAAAAAAACTAACTAGACCCAAGAAATCAAGAAGATCTACCCATTTTAGTAAACCTAAGGAATCCCGCCCTAACCAATGCGATCACCCCTAAAAATCAACGCCCGGTCAACCGTAACCGTCATCGGTCACCTTTATTCCTTTTGGTAGTCTTATTTTGAGGTTGGCACATTCTGAGATCAAAAGAATAATCACATCTCGCATGCAATGGATCGAGCATTCATTCACACCAGACATCCACATCCATTCAAGCCAAGATCTCGATTCGGCCAAGCAAGGAGGAGAGCCAGGAAGCTCAAGCAACAATTTCCTATCAACTGGTGACCCTCTACAAAAGAAACCTCCAACCACCATTTCTTATCTTCACCACATCAAATGAAAGTAGATTCCAAGTAAGTACACTTGTCTATTCAATCCATTTTGTTTAGATACTCTCAGTATTTACATATTTTGTGTGTTATTACTTTTCCATCCACTCATTGCTTTTCTCCGATAATTATACCCTATACTACCTCTTCCAAAACCCCACCAGACTTGCCCACTGACCGCATCCCTACCCACACCTCGTAGACACCTCACTCAGCTCCCCATCAACCTGGAAAATAGACCTAGACCCATGTTCTTGACCCCCTGTCATTTCTTCGGCGACGATCGATCATCACCACAATTAATCGGCATTAGTCGGGACTTCACCAACATCGGTCTTTGTGTCTATCAATACAATACATACAAACAACCTACCTATTTACTCCCAAGTTACCTATAATCACTTGTGACCTCCATCATATCTCTATTAGACCTGCAGAAACCCAGAACCATTTACCCGATCTCCAGATCTGATCCTAACCTAGCTTGTTAGATTAGATTTTGCTTATTATGTTTATATGAGATGCCTAAATCATATTGACTATAGTAGGACAATATTTACCTTATTTCTTGCATTAATTTGTTTAAAACAATGGATTAACAACCTTCTAGGGAGTATCGCACTTCCCGGATCTAGCATATGCTAGGCAGTCCACTGCATATGTTGTTTAACTTCCATTTGGTGGTCTTTGATGTTTATTTCAGGTAGTTCCTCCTAGCCAAAAGGAAGCTCTCACGATCAGTTGTGGATCGAGAAGTCAACTTGCATGCAACAATCTTCAACCAGCTTTAATAGGTATTCCTCCTAGCCTTTTTACCCTTATCTGTTTTATCACATTCCAAGAAACGTCCTAAGAATCAGGTGAAACAACTCAAAATCGGCTAAGTCTCGAATCTTGAACTTTCCCTTTACGCGTGGTTTCTTCCCGTCCCTCTCGCGCCCTTGATCATGGATTTCTCTCTCATGCAGACTTCTTATGTGATCTCTAATAAGTATTCTCCAATCAACATTACCCCACACTAATCTCATTGTCGTCCTGACAATGTGTATCTCCAAAAATTTAAGTAAAGAATAGAAGAATGGAAAGAATAAGAATGAAAGAATGTGGATAAATAAAGAAGTTTTATGTGGCTATGAGGTAGCCTCCTCTCATGTATCGAGTTTGAAGTATAAACTCTGGATACTCCTCCTTTATTTCAGCCTCCAAGGCCTATCATTCAATGAGTGCTTGTTCTACTTTTTTCGGAATGTACACATCAATGGACTCCAATTCATCACTCAATCTCCCTTTTTCATTTTCGGAACCAACACAATGCTAGACATTGAGGTCATTCTTCCTTCTATATGATCCATCTTCTATGCTATTAGCTTCCCAAGCTCTTCCATCCGAGTCTTGTGCAACTCTTGTGTTATTACGGGGCCTCGCACTTCGCTAACCATTGACAATCTTTCGCATGGCCCAATGTCTCATCCTTCATTGCTTTTGGACCTCATTATTTTATTCTAGGGTCTTTATGTTGATAAGCACCTCTGGAGCTGTGCATATATTCAAAGCTTGGTCTTTTTTCTTTAATAATTCTTGTAGTGCTTATAATGACCTTCTCCATAGGATGCAATATTTTGCATCAATGAGGCTATCTCTCATTCTACTTCTTACTCTGACTTCCTTAGTGTTTTCATACGCAGAGGTTCATCTTCAAGCACCAGGTCCACCAAATTTCCTACATAATGTATCACTGAGGGAAACGTCTGTGGTACCTTGGTCTCTAAGTGTGGCCTAGCTCTTATGACATTATCCCCAATATCCTCTATGAAGCTGATAAATACTTCATTCTTCTTCTGTGCCAAGTCCCTCTCTTATGTTATGCATGCTATCTCCACATCCTTTGTCTTTAGCTCCTTACACAAAGACACCCTCACTTTGTTTGACTTTATCCATGTTTCTTCTAGTAACTTCAAAGCAGTGAAAGCTTCACCAATGTGTTGCTTAACGTGGTCATCGATATGACATGATGAGGCTTTACTATCATATGTCTAGCTTGGGGTGCCTTCTTTAGCTGTCTCAAAACACATGACTCTTTGCATACATCAAAGTCAGGCTCATCCATGTGGGTATGCATTGACCATGATAGTTACTTTTGAGTGCGCACGGTCACATGTATCCTCATCCATTAGCTCTAAGGTGAATAAATCCTTTTGCGCTATTGTGCTCTAGAAGCGGGCATTGACAATTTTACTTACGTCCTCTGCATACCCCATGGTGGTGGAATGTGCTCTCCACTCACCCTCTTCAATCTAGGACCCTTGGGAACTATAGCTTCAAGTTAGGAGCTGTCCCGTTACATCTTGAAAGATCGCATGCGTGGATCCAAAGATTTCTTTTTCTTTTTCTTCTCTGTCCTTCATCTCTTCATCTTTGTGCTCTTCCTTTTCGTGGCTCATCTTTTTGCTTGAGCGGGGTCAGAGATGCATGCTCACTCTCTCCCGATTCCTCCGCTTCTTCATCCAACTTCAACTTTCTTCTCTTCTTTGGTTTAGCAGTCTCCTTGTGAGGAGAGAGATGAGGTGATTTCCTTACTGTTTGTGGGGTTCCACTTTGAGTCCTTGTGTGTTTGAACACTTTCTTAAACCTATGCTCCCCTTCTCAACCTCTCGTATCTTCCTCTTCATCCTGTCCTTGAGGTGGAGTGGCCATGCACTGTGACTCTTCTCTATCATAAGGTTTCTTTCTTCTTGTGCTCTAAGCCTCCACTATCTTCACACTCCTCTTCTTCACCCTCTACTTCAATAACTTCTGTGGGCCTTTACGCTGGTATGTTTTCCATTGTGTGCTTACCCTTTAGTGTCCCCTGGTAGTGCAAATTTATTCTCCACAAAATTATTGTTCTCCATATTGGGATTTAGTGAAGATACACTAATCTTGCCCTTACATCTGCTACAACTAGACTTATTGGCTTAATATTCAACACCTCTGAAATGATCTTCTCAGTATAGGCACTTCTTCCAGGATACACATACTTCTTCCTCAATGTGTGGTAGACGTAGTCTACATTATCTACATTGAATACCCGGTCGTGCAAGGTGTCTGTGAATTTGTGAACATATGCTTGAAAATACCTTGCAGTGAATGCGTAAGGAAATTTACACCAAGGGCTCCTGACTCCATCTCTCATTGGGAAGCGCATGATGTAGAAATGCTGATATATAGCAAATTGGACTTGTTTCCATACTACTCATGGTAGGTCCTTTGGGATGCGCCACTCTTCTCCAAATACCACATGGAGCCTGTTGTACCATTTCTCGCCCTTTGCTTTACGTCATCCGTCATGACCCCTTTAGATAGGTACTTGTTAAACCTTTCAGTTGGTGACTTATTCTCCATGGGGTATTCCCATACCTTTTCCTTTAGCCCGTCTGGTACTCCAATTTCCATGAATACTAGTGATAGTAGAATGGCCCCAAAACTGATCTTCCATCCTATGCACGCTTCCTAGACTATTTGTTCTAAAATGTAGCCTACAATATTGTAGATTGTTCTTTTCGACATCTTATGCATAAATTGTAACCACATAGTATTTACTTGTGACCACCGTTCTTGATCATTCAACTTTGTAACAAGGTGTGATCTTTGCTTGCACAACCAGACAATTCTTCAATTTGTTTATATCCATACCACGTGGACCCTTCAAGTACCCCAACTCCTGTCTGGTATTTAAGATCACAACTTTATCTCTGTTAGATCATTTTTTATATCCTCTCCTGTGGCCTTCAAACTTGTAACTAATGAGATTAGTGTAGATGAGATTCTAACTCTGCGTCCTATAAAGTAGAAGAAGTCCTCGTGCACTCTACTCATGAGCCACTGATACAAGGGCTCATAATTCCCAAAATATGGAAGCTCATATAATTAGTAGACCCCAATTCTCTTGAGAAACTTCTCACTGCATCATCATAAACCGACATATCTTCCGCCACGCGTTTATTTGTCTTCGTGTTAAACAAAGTGTCAAGCTGCTTCTTGTTCTCAATGGTACGGTGATTGTACTCACTCAATTTTCTTTTCCTTATGTGAGAATCCCACTCTGGTAAAAAATAACCCGCTATGGATATTGCATTTATGAAAAAATCACTTTTGGGTGCCATCTCTTCCTCCTTGATGACCACCTTCTTCTTTCCTTTTGATGCTACTGTAACTACCCTCTTGGGTGCCATTTCTACCTTGCAGTTGTCTCCTCCTTAACTCTATAACTTGCGAATCAAACCCTAGCTTGATTCAATCATGCCCTAGGTGGAAACTTCGTGCCCTAACTCCTCTCTGTCTCCTTGCTTTTCTCAAACCCTTCACCACCAAGGATGCAAGCTTCTTTTCACACAAATCCATTTGTCATGCTTGGTTTCACACCCTTCACACCTTAACCCGATCACTCGTCTCTTCACACTTAGCTCTTTTCTCAAATTCTCTTAGTCGCAATGGTAAAAATGAATCCGTATCCCATCCTTATATAATTTTTTTCAAATTTTGATGCATTTATTGCTCCTTCACCTACCAAATATCCTCTCATTCATTGACCAAATTCATTTGTTCCACACGGTACATCTTCACGCCCCAGCTATAACCTTCTAGCGTGCCTTCCTACCCTCTGGTCACAAAATTCTCTTCAACGTGTACCCTTGCGCTTGAGTACCTCATCATTGTACCTTCTCCTAGTAGTTATCATGGCCTCTCGCTTACCTCGCGTTATATTGTCCTTTCATTCATCTCCATCCTTGGTCACTTTTGAGAAGCAATCTTCTTTTGACTTAAAGCACACCCGTAGCAACTTATTCCTTTCACCTTTCAATTCCCACAGTCTTTTACTTGGATAACTACAACCACCCCACACTAAAAGTATGTGCAGTCCTCTACGCATAAACATTCTTCACATAGTAATTAGCTTCATGTGTGTAAGTGCGCTTATTTCACAACAACAACAACTAAATTGACAAAGCACAACGAAAATGAAGGAAATACATTAAGGAAATACATAATGGAAACCTAATCTAAATGGCAATAGTTCCTTATTACAAACACCAAGAAGACTTATTTATAGTAGGACTTTAGCCTACTCCCGTTAAAGTAACGGTGTAGCCGTGTTCCATCAAATGCTTCTAACTAGCAAGCACTTTGATTCAATTGTGTAAGTGATGACATACGACCCCAAACCACTGTACCTTAAGTTTTCTGGATGGCACAAGAACTTAGAGTCATAAAGAAGTACAATTTGTCCAATCTAAAACTTCTTATCCCTTATGTTTTTCATGCCATGCCATGCCTTTGGCCTTTTCCTACTTCGACTCCATCGTGCTATGGATCATTGCTCATCTAGTTGAATCGTCTTCTCAATACACTCTTCTAAATTCTTCTCATCATCGCCTAGACCCCAGTAGCGCACAATGCACAAAGAAGGTAACATAAATTCTATAGGAGAATGACTTCTATGCCAAACACCAACTAAAACGACATGGTTTTGTTCAATCTCTTATAAGTTGTTCTATATGCCCAAAGAACAAATGGTGACACTTTGTCATCTCAATCCTTTCTCCCAACATCACAAATTTTTGTCAAATTCGGCTCAAAATCTTGTTAAAAGCCTCAGCAGTTCCATTTTCCCGAGGATGGTAGTGTGAGTTTTATGGTGTGCAACCATAAACTCATCTAATAGGATCCTAATTGTCTCATTCAAAAGTGTGTACCCCTATCACTTGTCAAACTTAAAGGACATCCATATCTTGTAAGAACATTCTCCCATAGAAACCTAGCTGATGTAGCTATTATACAGTCCTTCATAGGTGTTGCTTCTACCCATCGTGTGAGATAATCTATACAAGTAATAATATAGCGTGATCCATTCCTATGTGTGGTGAAATAGGTCCTACAAAGTCAATGACCCATTTCTCAAATGGTTCGGCACTAGTAATTGGTCTCAAAGGCATATCATCTCTTTTCCCTGGTTTTCCTAGGCAATGACAATGATCACACACCTTACAATATTCTTTACAATCTTTATACAATGTCTCCCACCATAATCCAACAAGTAGGATCTTCCGGCGGTCACATCACCTACATAATGGCCTCCTACAATACCACCATGGGCTTCTTCCATAATATCCTTACGCTCATGCTCTAATACACAACAACATAATACTTCATCTCTGCCTAACTTGTAGAGGTCACCACTGATTAACATAAATGGTGCCGCACGTATAACAAGTTATTTCTTTTCTAATGCCTTCATTCCTTCTGGTGCCACACCAGTTTGTAGAAATACAACAATGTATTCTAATTCGATGGCGCACGTTGTAACCTATATAACTATGCATCTGACATGGTTTCTTCAATTGTCTGTGCCTCCTCTCCTGAGTGAATTCTAGACAAGTGGTCTGGTCCAGAGTTACTTTTTCTCTAGCTTCACCACAACTGTGAAGTCAAACTCTTAAAATGGGAGTACCCATCTGCATATGTGCCCCTATAATATGGGCTTGTTTACCAAGTACTTAAATGTCATGTGATCTATATAAAAAATGGGGTTACTAACAATACTTTGCCGAAACTTATACAATGCATAGATCATTGACAAAGCTTCGCACTCTATAGTTGTATAATTCTCGCTCAACAGAGTCAACTTCCTACTATTAAAACAAATTGGATGATCTATAATACCTTCGCGAGTTAAGCTAACAAAATGCCAATGGCCATGCCGAAGCATCCACATGTACATGAAATGGTTTATCCCATAAGGGAAAATGCGAGAATGGGCGTGGAAGTAAGTTTTTCCTTTAATATTTCAAATGCACTTGCTGTTGTGGTTCTCCCCAATAAAACGTACCTTTCTCCTTAAGTAACTCTTCCAAGGGTGCAACAACTTTGGTACACCCTTTGATGAATTTTCTATAATATCCTGTATGACCTAAAATCCATGCACCTCACTTTGACTGGTAGGCACTTCTAGGCCTAGAATGACTGTAACCTTAGCTGGATCAACCAACAATCCTTCCTTGCAGATTATATGCTCTAACAATTTTCCAAAAGGTGTAGCAAATATGCACTTCTTGATGTTTAAAGAGATACTCAATTTTCTGTACCATTCAAACATTAAGCGCAGATTGTCACAATGATCTTTCACAAGCCCATATACTTTCCAATCATCTAGGTAGACCTGCAAGAAGTTGTGAATAAGTCTTTGAATTCCTGAATAACTATGCATAATAATACATCAGGTGCATTTTTCAATCCAAAAGGCATCATAGTGTAGGAAAAAATACCCCATTCAGTAGTAAAAGTTATCTTTTCTTGATCTTCTTGAGCAATTCTAACCTGATGATACCCAGAAAACCAATCTATGAAAGAATATATTTTGCACCCTGTCACTCCTTCCAAAGTATTTCATCGAGTGAATGACATAGGGAATGGATCTGTGACTCATGTAGCATTCAACTCCTTGTAGTCCACACATATTCTAATTCATCCATCCTTCTTGATATTGATCACCATTGGGATAACCCATTCTAACTCATTAAGGGGATTGATAATTCCATTTCAACATTTTATCAATTTTGTATTTTACCTTTTCACAAAAATTGGGGTTCATTCTATAAGGTCACTTTCTAACTGTTCATACAAGCATCCTTAAGCTTTATCTTCATTTCCCTAAGTGATTCATGCATGCCTTTAAGTTCATGATACCCTCGAGGGAATAAGTCTTGATAATCCCTGAGTAACTCAATGATCTTTGCCACCTCCAAGTTTGACCAGTAGTCTCCAATGATGGCCTCCTTAGGCTCAACCTCCGAACCTATATTCACCTTCTTTGTCTTCATGGGTTCGTGATAGGCGTGCATATCCTTTTTGCACTGTCCAAGACCTCGTGCACCCCTTGTGAATGTTCAATATCTAGGTTCTCAACTTCCTCATCATCCATGATGTAAACCATCTTTCCTTTCTCTTTCTCAAGGCAAGCGTGTTCAAGTAGTATGGAGTCCATTTCTTATTCCCTTTCAAAATGCGCTCCGGACTCTACCTCACCAAATAATTCTTGAATATGCGCTTTTGCTTTTGTACTATCTCCCATAGTTAAGCGCTTGACAAATTTTAATGCCTCTTCTATTGGAAGTTGGGAAAAAAAAAAGTAGTCAAAGGTCTGGATCATTCATGTAGTCAATTTTTTCCAGTTCCCAATCTCTCGATGTAGTTCTGCGTATACATACCAGGTGTGTGCGCATCCTTGTAGAGTAGAGTACAATCTATGCACCTAGAGTGAAGGTGGTAATGCTTCCTATCTTGCTATCTAGAGTCTCTCACACTGCTGAATGTGATGCTGAACAAGTTGATTACCATGATAAGTGTAGATCTGCAACGGTGCATTGTTCCTTACAAACCTAATAGATAAGACGACTCCGATCTCTTCCCATTTTATAAGATTATCTTTGTGGACTACCCACCAGCACACTGCTATCCCACGTAAGGTATATACTAACATATCTCTTCTCTTAATTTGATCTGTCCAATGTGTTTCCATGGATTTCAAAAATATAGGAAGATCTTTTGCCCCTATATACCAAGGTCTGCTTTTACCTATCCATTGAACCGAACGAAGTCCATTCTTGCATGTAATTTTCTCTTTTACCTTGCGCCCTACTAGTTCATATGTACCATGAGCCCAATCATCACAGAAAATACTCATAGTATCACTAATAGAATGAGAATCCTCCCACTATAGGATGCCTTCTTTTGATGGTTCATTGACCTCGGGTCTTGAATAACGTGTACATAAATTCTATTTAAGTCCTCCTCACTTAGAGGCTCAACATATGGTGTAGAATTTCCCATCTGTTAGAGGTATCACAACTCTTTCCTCCTTGTTCTCAAAGCTGATATACCCCTTATTGAATCTCAAGTCAAGCATTATTCGCATAACACCAAGGGCGTCCAAGCAAGGCTGGAAAATTGTCTACTTTTGCAAGTGCTAATACCTCAAAATCCCTAGTGAACTTGGCCCCTTGTATGGTTATAGATGCATCCTTCAAAACTCCTATGGGAGTGGCCTTAGTCTGTTTGCCATAAACAAAACATTAGATGATGGATGCAATTGATGCCTCCCTATTTGTACCAATGCATCTAATGTAAGAACATTTACTTCCGCACATGTATCAATCAAAATATTGCTCAACAACCATCCATCTACAACAACATTTAGAGTAATTTCTTTGTCATAGTCAATGCTATCAGGGGGAATATTTGCATGCATGAGAATATGTCATCTCGATCTCAATACTTGTGCGCAGAGTGTTCCCTTTTAACCAACTTCCTAATAGTGGAATGATGTTCTCCTAGCACAACATTTTGCACACTTCTCTTAGATCATCGATATCAGTTTGGATTGTCTCTGATGCTTTCTTCTGCTCCTTTAAGTATTGTATCTCACCCTGAAGATTCCTTAGCACTTCCATAGTATCTGGTAAACTTCCTTTTGATGAGCAAGATCTAGGTACCTTGCATGAAAAACCTCCTCCTTGGTGATCGTAGGCTTCTAGTGCAATGCCTCTCTTGCACGTGCCGCTTCAGCTCATGTAGTAATCTTCACTGTCAATGCCTCAGGTCCTTCTACTATCTTGGGCATCCATTGATCTTCTATCACGCACTAGATTCTAACCATCTTGATGCCTTTGTTTTCTTGCTTATGTTGCTTACTTAGATGCTCATATAAGTCTGGGCACTCTTCATAGCTATGGTTCTTTCGTAGAAAGAACATGTAATATTATGAGGACATTCACACCTATAGTGGTCAGGAGATCCGCATGTATAACATGTTCCACGAGGGAACTCACCTCTTCCTCCACCACAACCTTGTCCTCCATATCCACCACGATATCCACGTCCCCTTCCATGACCTCCTTCAAAACACCCCTCATTCTTGTCATAGCGCGTTTGATTATGATCCCGATCCTAGTGCTCATTCTTTCTCTTGGAATTATTTGTTACACTTGTCTGCTATACCCTAATGTCTATAGCATCCTAGATCGACCAATCAACTAAAAATCTAGGATACATTTTTCCTTATCACACGCTATAACAAAGGATAATGACTAGCATCATGATTCAAATGAAAAATCTCACAATCCAACAATAATGAGTGTGATGATCTATGAGGACAACTATCCTTGATGTGACCTTCCACTTCAAAATCAGTACACCAAATTCCGAGCACGTTTCATGGGCTGAATTTTTTGATAGCTTCTCTAATCGCTTTACCATAGCTATAATCTGTGCTCTCTAAGAATGGACTAACGCCAGTGTCAATGCTCCCAATCGTCAACATGCAAAGTTGCTTCCAAGTGCTTCACACATATATCGAGTGTATGTCTTATATGACAACGCCCTTTTAAATGGTGTAATCAATCCTCCAAAAACCATTGTGTATCTTTGGCTTACATGAGTATCATAAGATAGCTTAGCTAGAAGTGTCTTAAAACATGCATCATACTCACGTACACTCTCAGTAGTTCCTTTCTTGATATCCTTGAGCGCACTAATACTCTTCTGCTCAAACTCAGGGATATGGAACTCTTTCAAGAAAGCATCCTTCAATGCTACATAATCCACGCAAGTTTGATCAGGGTCAAACTTCCTATACCAGCTATGTGCACGTCCTTGTAATGTAGTAGTGAATTGACTTTCCTTACGCTCAATGCCATGATCCCTTTCATGCGCCATAATATTTCACACATATTCACATGTTTGACAACATCCTCTATACCTCTATATTCCAGGAGATGAAGAAACATATCTATATAGATATTCTGTGGTTGTTGCGGACCTTGACCACTTGATCCAGAACCTCCTGTGTTCTCTCTACTTCCAAAACTACTAGATCCACCAGTAACTAGAGCCACCTATACCTCCTGATCCTCCACATGTAGCTAGAATAGGACCTGTAGATGTACTCCCCTATGCTCGATAGTAGTACTATACTAAACCCCTATAGTTTGTGAGGTAGTTCCACTTCCAGAGGTGAATCCAACATTCTCGCATGTTTACATTCGTATGGATGATGCACCTAAGAATGTTCCTCCAAATATCATTGAAGCCATCTGTCTTGCCATTGATGTACTTTCTCCCTAACTTACTCCTACTCTCCTACTTCCCAAGTTAGCTTGCTGGTTACTTGTCGTACTAGATATTGGAAAACCAAGTGCAAGGGCTAGGTCACCAGGTGGATTAAGATGCGCGCCCGATGCCAGGTAGTCTCTACTTGGAACACTTCGTGTGAGGCCAAGGGGGGATCTCTGTCATGTTTTCCAAGATGGGGAGTTCCTGATGCTCTGGCTCCACATCTTCTACGTGAGCTATAAATCCTTCACGAGCCATCTCTCTCCTCAACACCATACTTTCTACAATAGAACGTTGCTTCTCTATCTCCCTCTTGTGCACCTCATTATACTTAAGCTGCCTCTCCTCTCTCTCGCTTTCTACTGCTAGGTCTGCCATCTTTCACCAAACTTGTTCCTGCCTTCACGTGTGGTAAAGTTTAGTTAGCCATCAGTTTACTCTCCAGGTTCAAAGTTACCATCAAGATCTTGATCGCCAATGGAATACCTTGCAGATATACTCCTCTTGGCTACCGCAAAAATTGGAATTCAGCTACCATCGAGCAAGAATATGTCAAAATTGAATATTCTAGAATATAAATGTTTAGAACACCATGAAACCACATATCCACAGTGTGATTCCGTATCAGATCAGCATCATAAAGGGCCTGAAATTCTTCCTGTGTCCAGAAAAGTGTGCGATACCTCCAATTCTACTAAGATGCATAAGTAGTAAGCCACTCATATAGTTCTACTAGA
Organism: Taxus wallichiana var. yunnanensis; assembly: GCA_018340775.1. NCBI lineage: Eukaryota > Viridiplantae > Streptophyta > Pinopsida > Cupressales > Taxaceae > Taxus > Taxus wallichiana. The sequence goes on from CM031234.1 coordinate 801,466,449, forward strand.
AAGATAACAAAAAGAACTCATATAAGATGTCATACAAAGTTATGTTCTACCCAAGTGCATGCGTTAAACCACCTTGTGTGTATATTCTTCCTCCAGATCATGTATCCACTCCTCAATACTTGCTAGAGTTAATCGGTACATCTTCATCATGAACCATCCTGAAAAACAACTGAAAAAGAGGTCCTAGCAACGGAACCAATGATACAACCTAGAATATCGCAGATAACACCTAGCGCGGCTGCTGGCACATCACTCGGCCTAGGCCGAGCGCTCACTGAAGCATGCAAAGGTACTAGGTCCCTCTTTAGGGTTGCTTATAGTAGGATGTTAGCGTGATGAAGGAAGAAACATATAGATCCATAACTAATCCATCATTCTACAATGCATGCCATATTCAAATTTATGAAAGAACAAGCTTAAATAATAATCATGATTGAATCAAGAACATGCACCACTCAATTACACATAGGAATGACACTTAGGTTTGGCCAATATCTTTCATCTATTAATAAACACAGAAGCTCCTTACAATAATGGCAATCTATACCAATGTGTGCATGGATCTGATATAGTAATCCAATCATATGTGCATATCTCTATACCTTCATACATCCATCTCTCCTATATATGGTACTTGCCCTTCATTGCTTATGTATTCCGTAAATAGGTGCATGCTATTAATAGCCACGCACCATTTACAGGCATAGCCACACATGTAAGTGTGCTATCTATAGACTTCTTACAGTTAACTAAAGTGAAAATCCTATTCTTAGCTCGTCTCCATGTAAAATGCTTGATCCGATCCTCTAAAGATAGATAATGTGTGGCGCACACATCTCTACATCGTTGGTGTGTTCTGCACACTATCTTCCAAAAAATAGGCGTTCATACTCAAAATTGGCTAATACGTGTATTCTAAACTTGCCCTCCACGCGTGGGTTCTTCCTATCCCTCGCGCCCTTGATCTTTGCTTTCTCTCTCGTGCATACTTCTTGTGTGATCTCTAACAAGTATTCTCTAATAAAAAGGGTTTTGCACATAAAAAAGGTATAGATTTTGATGAGATTTTTTCTCCTTTAGTAAAAATGACTTTGATTAGAACTTTTCTTGGAATAGTTGCAGCAGAAGACTTGCACTTAGAGCAGCTTGATGTAAAGACTACATTTCTCTATGGTGATTTGGAGGAGGATCTATATTTGCAACAACTAGAGGGCTATGAGGTCAAAGGTAAAGAGGAGATGGTGTGCAAACTGAAGAAGAGCTTGTATGGCTTGAAACAAGCTCCACGTCAATGGTATAAGAAATTTGATAGATTCATGATGGAGAAAGGTTATATTAGATGCCATTTTGACCATTGTGTATATACAAAAAAAATTTATGATGACAATTATATTATCCTGTGTTTGTATGTGAATGACATGTTTGTTGCAGGTAAAAACATGTAGGAAATAAAAGTACTCAAGAAGCAGCTAAGTGAATCCTCTTCTATGAAGGATTTGGGGACAACCAAATAAACCCTTGGTATGAGGATATCTTGGGATAGGAAGGAACGAAAGATGACTTTATCTCAGGAAGAGGACATTAAGAAGATCTTGGAGAGGTTTAATATGCAGGATGCTAAACCAGTTAGGACTCCTTTGGTAGGCCATTTAAAGTTATCAAATGAGCAGTGTCCCAAGATAGTGCAGGAGAGAAACTAGATGTCCAAGGTACCTTACTCATCAACGGTTGACAGTTTGATGTATGCCATGGTGTGCACCACGCCTGATATTGCCCATGCAGTGGGAGTGGTGAGTAGATTTATATGTGATCTAGGTAGAGATCATTGTGACAGGTAGTAAAGTGGATCCTTTGGTATTTGAGAGGGACCATGGGGATAGTTTTGTGTTATAGTGGATCAGACACCACTTTGAGTGGCTATGTAGATTCAAATATGGCTAGAGATGTAGACAAAAGGAGGAGCATGACATGTTATATTTACACTATAGGTGGGACAATAGTGAGCTGGATTTCATGACTACAGAAGCTTGTGGCTTTATCAACCATAGAGGATGAGTATGTTGCTGCCACAAAGGCAAGTAAAGAAATGATTTGGCTACAACAAGAAGTTCAAGCTCAAGAAGATTCATACCAGTTAGAATCCTATAGACATGATGACCAAGGTGGTCACAAGTGAAAAATTGAAGTTGTGTTTAGCTTTGGTTGGTCTTCACGGAAACTAGTGAAGGGTTGAGAAGCTTGCTCAGAGGAAAACTAGTCTCCAAATGGGAGATTGTTAGGTTGTGGAGCCTGTTTTCATATGAGAAAGTGTTGAATATTGTACACTAAGAGTATTGTACACTTTCCATAGTTTTCTCACCAGGGTACACTTTCCAGCAGTACTATACAAAATTTTGGCCTTGAAATGTGCCCAATATACCGGAAACATGATTTTCTCATATGGGTGGTATTTTTGACCCATAGGTTTATGAGATGGTTTTTTCCCATGGTTTTGATACCCACGGTTTTGTAAATATTCTTAAGCAATTGTTTACTTATGTGGTTTTGTGCATAAGGTAGCTTGTATGTAACATTCGTAGATGTGTTTTGAATTTGGGTGTGAATTATGTAGAGTTTGTTGAGCATAGCTCCAAATAGATCTGGGTATTGTATTGAGAGAGAGGTGGCTTATAATAAAATATGAGCAAGTGATTCTTGGTGGATGTAGCCCAAATTGGGTGAACCACTTTAAATACCATCTCTTTGTGTTGTGTTATTATTATTCGCACTTTTATTTGAGATCCGTAATATTTTCTAAATATTATTTTCTAGTGTTGCAATTCGTGAGGGATTATTCGCATATTTTATCCCTTATTTCCTAACATATTCCTAACGAGAGATGGGAAGAGGTATTGATGGATTTCATCACAGATTTCCTAAATCGAAGGGAAAAGTTTCATCGTGGTCGTCGTGGTGGATAGACTTACCAAGTATGCTCACTTTTGTGTCCTCGCTCATCCTTTCACAACTAGTACATTTTCCATCTCATTTATGGGCATAGTTCAAAAGCTACATGGCACTCCTAAAATCATAGTAAGTGATTGCGATATGATATTTATGAGTAATTTTTTTATTGATTTGTTTTCTTGTTTATGTACCCAATTGGCCCAGAGTTAATCTTATCATCCCTAATCAGATGGCCAAATTGAGGTGGTAAATAAATGTTTGGAGAGACATATTTGATGTTTTACTTCATATAAACAAGAATTTTGGGTGCAATGACTACCACTTTTAGAATGGTGGTATAATACTTCATTTCATACCTCATCCAAAATGTCTCCATTTATGGCACTTTACAGGTACCATCCTCCATCACTCATCTTTGGCTTGAAGGTCAAATTGAAGGTGAAAGCAATTGAATATCACATTTAACACCAACACAAGGTACTCTTTAGTCTTAGAGAGAATTTGGAAATGGTACAAAACTACATGAAGGAATAGGATGATCAAAATAGTAGTGAGAGACACTTTGAAGAGAAAGACTTTGTTTTTGTATGGTTACAACCATATAAGAATTTATCTTTAAAAAAACAAAAGAAGGATAATAAGCTTTCACCTAAATAATATGGTCCTTATCGAGTGTTGCAGAAAATTGGTAGTGTGGCATATAAGCTGGAGCTCCCTCTAGGAAGTAAAATACGTCTAGTATTCCATGTTTATTTCTTGAAGAAATTCATTGGGAAACACATTTCCACCTAATCAATTCTTCCTAAATTGGATGAGGAAGGAAGGATCGTATTAGAACCTGAAGGTATTCTTCAGGCACACACCAAAAGATTGAGGAATAGAGTCATTATCGAGTATTTAATCAAGTGAAAGATTATGGATATTGAGGATGTAACATGGTAAGATGAATAATTTCTATAACATCATCCAGGCTTGCCAACATTGGGGTTAATGTTGTTTTGAAGGGGAGGGGCATGTTATGCCCTTAGTCCTATAGATTATATTGGATATGTAGTGTTGACTTGTGGCTAGCATAATCTCTCTTCTTATCATATGTTATTCATTTATGGTTTTATATGTTTAGTAGGTTGACCTTGGTGATGGCCATAACATAAGATTGGTATATATAGGTGGTAGTAAGGAGTAGTTAATCATCATATTAAGCATTCGAGTCTTCTTTGTATGGTTTGGAGGTTGCCCCTCAAGTGGATACGATATTCTCGCTTAAATATTGTGATCATTTATCTACAATATTGTGTTCTTGGTGTTCTATTGCATTGATGATATTCATATTCATACAAGTAATTCCATTATAGAATGTGCCAATGAGAATAGAAAGAAGTGCAAACGCACCTTGCATGGTGAATAAAATTGTATCCACGGGAGTGTTCTAGTTGCTTTGCATCCCTCCACAAAATAATATGAGAAAACTATATCTGGTATCTACATGAAAAATAGACAATGTTGTTGAATTCAAAAGGTCCCAAAACCCTAAACTCATCTATACACACAACCTAGTTTCGTGTTAGGCGATTTCAACCATTTTTGAGGGTTTGAAGGATATTTGTTAGAATCTACAAAATTTGCATAGTCTCGGGCTCAAAAATAAAATTAAAAACAATTTTTGGGTTTTTTATGGGTTTGTCAAAATATTTGGTGGGTATTTGTTCTTTTTGTGGAAGTACATATTTTTCAAGATTTGTAGCTTTCCTTATATTTTTCTCGCCATCTATGTACTTGAGATTTGCGGGTTGTTCATCAAGTCCAAAATTTGAGGTTAATGCATTTTGGGATTTTCAGGTGTTTGACATATCAAAAAGTCTAACCTAATGTAGTTTGAGTTTTCGGGATTCTAGTGCATTTTAACAAGTTTAAGTTTTCCTACATTTTTAGACAACTAAAAACTTGTAATGTGAAGTCAAACCTTTAAACCATGGTCAACACCTAGTGTTTCGAGTTTTCAAGTTTTTTGTGCACAACTACAAAAATGCAACTTCTTGTCAAACCTTTGAACTTTGGTTAACACCAGTGTTTCGGGTTTTCAATTTTTTTGTGAACAACTACAAAACTTGAAATCTGCAATCAAAGCTTTGAACCTCATTCAACACCCAATGTGTTATCTCTCGAAAGTGCACCCGAGAGAGATGGTTGCAATTTTTCTAAGTTTGTAAAAATGATCTCTCTCTTTCGTAGATACAATGGAAACACCTCAGGTATGTGGGTATACCTATTTTGAGGTGAGTATCTGGTATCAAGGCTGATTCCTTATTGATGTATCCTAAACTGATTTTCTGGGGTTTGAGGGTAAAAGAAGACTGTAAAAGGATTTAAAACTGAGGTGATACACCAAACTTGTATGAGGTATTTGACTGAGTACATGCACAATTGATATGGGAATGAATTCTTGGTGCACGAGCCAACAATTTTCTACAGATTATTAAGGGCAAACACTTTGATGTATTGAAGGGAAATTTCACAACAATACTACTAAGTTAAACATACACATTAATATCATGCAAAAATTACTAAAATTTGTAATAAGGTAAGATGATTAATCGGGAATTCAACATTCACAAGATTAATTGAGCATACACAAGACTATAAATAATTGGAAAGGCAGAAAATACTTCACATTCAGAGGGCAAACTGCAAAAATCGCTTCAAAGACACTCTTGTATCTAAAAGTCCATTTTGTGCTTTGCCAAGGCACATAATATATAGTAAAATTGATTCACCCACCCTTCCTGAAAATAGACTAAAGATGTACTTGCCCATGCATCCTATTTTTATCAAGGAATAAATTAAAGCAAACCAATACAAAAAAACATTAATAGCCTTTGATTACATCACATTCAAACTGTAGTTGATAGTCTATTTTTAAGAAAAGCATGGGTGAATAATTTGCAAAAATAAATCTTGCTTGATGAGCAAGTATCCTTCCTTGTGCATGCAAATTATGTCTTCTTGATGATTTTTCCTTTTTTGGTGGCATACAAAAATCATCTCCCTGTGAGTGAGCAAAATCAATTACATTTTTTTGCAATACTTGCAAAAACAATCCATCCAAACATCTACTTGATGGGGACCACCTCCAAGCCCAGATTCTAATGTTGATATTCCTTTATCTTCTATTATGGTAACATGAATTTTTTTCCATATTTTAAATATATCATTTGCAAAATACAATACCTTTGTTTTGTGCTAACTCCATGTGGGGACCACTCTTAGAAGGTGCACTTGTCTTTGTTGAGTTTGGCCTTCTTGTAGACTTGGGACATTGCCATGGTTTTAAACATATATATGGGGGCACTTTGTAAAAGGCCACCATGCCATACTTGGCCACCTTTGATTAAAATATGACCACATAGTCACTTTTCGGCTTTAGCATTTGATTGTAATAAGACTATACCTTACCTTTTGGGAGATTATTATATGAACATTATTTGGTCAAATTTTCATCATGGTGCTTGGACTATAATTAAGATACCTTTTTACATGTCAAATGCAATGATTTTAAAATAATACGGGCTGGCCCCCTCATGACGATGACTCACCTTGGCAAATTTGTCGGTGGCATTAGCTAACTCAAGTCGAGTTAGGGTTTTGATGGAGGTCGTCGATCTAATGTCCTTTCAATTTGTAGCCATTGATCTTGACCCTCGGTTAGGGTTTTCTATCCTGCATTGAATGTGGTTGGTAGGAACCAACCGTGATGGTTTGCTTTGATTTTTAGAGATCGAACTGAGGATGTTGATCTTGTACTCGATCAAACGTTGATCGTTGATGTTTTAATCGTGGTTGAGTTCCACTAACTCAACTCTTCGAGCTCAGATGGTAAAGGTCATTTGACCTCAATGATCACTTCATTTGGGTTTTTGGTCTGCGGGTAAGCCGTGGAAATTTTTTTTCCCAATGCCATTATTGAAATCTTTCAATCTCAACTCTCTCTGCATAAACAATTCTTTGTTGCTCTTGTTTCTCTGGAGCTTTCTGCATGTTTTAATGGCCGACATTTTCTAGTTATTGGAGCTTTATCTGGATCATTTACGAGCTTTTCCCTCGAAGTGGCCGCCATTGTTTCTTCTCGAGCTTTGTGACGTTTTCTTGGTAGACACCGTTCTTTGCTCCCGAGCTCTGTGGATTTGGCTTTCGAAACCATGGTTGGAGTTCAAGGCTCGAGTTGTATTCACCTGTTAGAGCTTTGTGAGCAAGGTGGTTGTGGGTTTTCTGCCATTGTTGTGAACTTTGAGCTTGTGAATCTTCGATTTTATTATTTTTATCCTCATAATCGAGCCATTTCTGGAGTATGAAGCTTTATGTCTTAACTGTAATATTTTGAGCTCGCTTCAAGGTTGAGTTCTCTCGCATTCGCAAGCCCACGGTCTTTTACATTTTTTTTCTCCCCACTGGAAGATCTCAAATGCTTTGGTCATGGTCGTGATTTTTGAGACTAAACTATCTATCGCCATTATAACAAGGTAAGTGGATTTTGAATCCGGTGTGAGCTAGATTTACCTTCAATGGGTGTCATAAAATAGAAGAACTTCCATTTTACTTGAAGTTTGGTTTGTATTATTTTTCATGGTCTTCGTGATTCTTCATGTTAGCTTACCTTGAATGATCATGGAGGGTTTATTAAGAAATTTCCATTCGGGTACTCATTATCTTGCATAAAAATGCCATTTGATGCAATTATGGCTATTGTTGTTCTCCATTAATTGTCATTCTTCTCCAATTTGGGTTCTTCATTATTTCATTATGAAGTGCCTAAGAAGGGTTGCCATAATTTGAGATCTGGGATAATTTGTGCTTTATTCCCCTGTGGTATTTGTTTACTTATGTTATTTTTCACTTTTCTAAACTCGAGAGTTTAAGCATCTTTGAAAGGCACCATCATGAATATTTGGGGCTATAGATCGTCATTGTTTTGATCTCTGAAATTTGTGAAGAATTTCTTGAGTTTTGGGTATACTCATTTATATTTAATCTAGTTCGAGCCATTGTTGAGGAGAAAATCCCATTTTCAGATGCCATTATTGGGGTTTATGTATTTCTGTCTGTTTATTTCGATCTATTTCGCCTCATGTGCATATTTAGAGCCAAAATATACTTTGTACTTTGAAAGTTGAAAATTCCTTTATGTCTTGAAAATTCAAACTTGAAGTAATTGATGATGTTAATAGAAAGGTAGAGGTGTGGGTATTGTTGTATCATGCTTCAGTGCAAATGAGACTATCATCATGGAACTTGATGTTGGATCTTCTTGGAGACTTGAACTCCTCCATAATTAATCTATACTAATTGGATTTCATCTACAATATTTTTTTGCATTTAGAACTCCAATATTTCCCTATTTTGGAGCATTATGTTTAGCTTGCAGACATCGTTGCTGAGGGTTGTTTTCTTGAATTGACTTATTTCTGCTTTGAACCATGTGTTGAAAATCCTTGAAAAACTCTAAATCTAGATTTAATCATTAGCTTGAAAATTCTTGGTTTGTTCATTTGTGCAATGCTTATTTCCTTTCAATGGCTGACCTAGCTCTCCGATTGTTATAACATTTGAGAATTTATGTTTTCTCCTTTAGTTGGCTGTAATAAGCTTGATCCTTATCATTTCTTGATCTGATTCTTTCAAAGTTGAACCTCAACTCTAGTTGTTGAACAAATTTTAAAGTTAACTCCATGTTATAGCTGGTTGTTACTTTGCTTAAATGACCTTACTTCTTTGATATTGTAGCATTTCTATGCACTCATATTTGCTTCATTATGAAAACTGTAATTTTAGGATGGCTAAACTTTGTAAGATTATCTTGAAACTTCATTTTATTTATTTGTTAAGCTATAATGAATGCTCCAAAGTCCTTCAGTTTAGTGACTGAAAGTATAGCTCCATTTATTTTCTGCTTAAATACTATATTTGATCTTTATTACAACTTTAGTATACATGCTGGAAAATTTAAAATGTCCATTTTACATGGTGAAGCCTTGTCAAAATTTTCCCAGATTTCCTTCTTTTGTTTTTGTTTCATTTGTAATCTTATCCTTCCAATTAGCTTCAACCTTTATCTTCTTATTTTTCTGCTTCAATTGTAATATGAAACATGTACTTTTATCTATAAGTCTCTCCTCTGATCTGTACTGTAACTTCTTCTATTTCTAGAATAGTTGCTAAACTTTGAGTTGCATTCTTCCTTTATACTAGTATGTACTTGTGACTTATCTGCTTCATGTACCATAGGATAGAAGTCATTGAACTCTGTAATATTTATCTACAAAGTGAGGACTGTAAGACATGATTTATTTCTTCTTGACTGCAACTGTACTGCACACTTAAGAAAATAGTTAGAAAATATTTAGACTTTTGGCCTCTCTTATGTCCATGGTTTTCTTTTCTTTCTCTCTCCTTCTTTTTGAGTGAGTAAATCATGTATGTTGTTACAGAAAATTACTTCTATCAGTAGTGCCTTTGATCTTCATGTAATTTATATCTCCTATTGTTAAGAGATTCATCTGCATGAATTTGGATAGTATAGGAATATGGATTAACCCTAAGCTCGTAATTGATAGTTTCCTCTTTTCTTCTTTTAGGTATAGTGCTTTCAGCAATGAAGATGAAGAAGGAACAAATCTGGAGATGGAGATGCATCAACCGAAGAAGAAACCCCCAAGGCAATGATGGGTTCATTCATACTCCTCTATTTTATCTTTCATGCATATGTACCTCTTATTTCAGTAGTTGTATTTTACTTTTAGTTACATCCCACGGCTTGTGTGGGAACATTTGAAATTCCTTATGAATAAAACATTGAATTCTAAAATTGAGTTGTGTATTTCTTTTTGCATTTTAGCTTTCTATATGGATTGTATGATGAATTAAACAACTCAATAATATAATTGAATGTCTTAACCATGAAGGAGAGAACATAAAAATACCTATAAATCATTTAGCAATGAACTCGATTGCTGCAATATGTAATTATGATTGTTGTTCCAAAACTTAACACTTCATCTATTCTATAATTTGATGTCTTCATCAAGATAACACATTTGTCCTTTAGGGCTTTGTGTTCTTTGTTGAAGATAGTCATGAAATTACAGACTATGTGATCTATTACATTTTGTAACAGCACACATAGGTGTATATTTCATGTAATCATGTTAATTAATTAAAAAACTATATTTACTAAAAGAAACTCCCTAGATTAGTTCCACTTCACCAATTCTATCCATCGTAACAAAGTTTCGAGTTGCCCATTTTTTCACAAGTGCAAAAATTGTCAACATTTCTGGTGATCCTGCAGGGGAAAGTGCCTGCTAGCTTGTAAACCAAGTGCCTTTCTCTTGTCCATTGGGCATGGATTCTAAAGCATGTAACCAAAATCTGCCTTTCTAAAGGTCCAACCCTTCCAAAATGAACTAAAACTGGGAAATATCTGGTAAACCAAATCACGTGCACGAATGCACTTTATTGAATTGAAAAACATTGCAATGTGTAGGAACTGCACTTATTGAAGGGAAATCCTACTCTAAACAAACACTGTAGGATTTTCAATAACAGTGTTTGAGAAACATACCATTCATAGGAATGGGAATTTCCTCTCCATTGAACCTTGAGAGCTGAAAAGTATTATGTTCTTTATAAGATGAGATCATGTAAGGACCACTCCAAATTTTATCGAACAACATGTGTCTTCTTGGCTTTGCATGATTAGCATCCCACTTTAATACAATATCTCCTTCATTGAATATTTGAACTTAGCCTTCTTATCAAAAGTCTTCTTCATCTATTTCTGATTCTTTTCCATGTTCATATGAGCTTGATCTCTTAGCTCTTGTAATTCCATTAATTATGCATAATGAACCTGCAATGGTTCATTCTCAAGCAGCTCCATTTGATGTAGAAAATCTAATGCGGGTAACTCAACTGAAATAGGCATTCTTGCTTCTCTTTCATAAACAAGCTTGTATGGTGAATTGCCAACTGATCTTTTAGGAGTCACTCTATCAGCCCAAAGTGCTGAATTCAACATTAGATGCCAAGCTCTCTAGTTATCTTTGAGTGTTCTTCTGATGATCCTTAAAATATTTTTGTTAGTACTTTCAGCTAACCCATTACCTTGTGGGTAATAATTAGATGAAGAACTTAAATAAATTCCATGGTTGACAACCCAATTTGTTACCTTTGCACCAAGAAATGCTAAAGCATTATCTGAAATGATAGTTGTTGGAACACCAAATTTGTAAACTATACCTTCATAAAAGGATAGTATCAAAGTTTCATTAGCATCTTTCAAGGCTATTACTTCAGTCCATCATGTAAATTAATCTATAGCAATCAAAATCCACTTATGTCCTTGTGACAAAGGTGGGTTTATCATGCTAATAAAGTCAAGACCCCACTGTATAAAAGGATGATCAACTGAAATAGGCTGCAAGGGTAATGAAGCTAAACATTCTTTTCAATAAAGAAAGCACATTTCTTACACTTTCTAATCCATTCAAAACAGTCCTTGAATATGTTGGGCCAATAGTAACCAACTTTCATAATTTTTAAGGCTATGGTACGTGCTGAAAAATGACCTCCTATAGGTCCTTCATGGAATTTTGATAATAATTGTTGAATTCTATCATAATCAACACATCGCAACAAGATTCCATTTATATCTTTTTTGAATAACACACCATTAATAAAAACATAAGGTACAGCTTGTAATCTGAAATACCTTCGTTTATTCTTGTCCATACCTTCCAGATAGATACCATGTTGTAGATAGTTAACTAAATTAGTCATCCATCTTGATTCAAATTCTTGAGCAAGTTCAGCCGCTAATTTTTTCTGGTTGCACCATGATGTCGATTCTTTGATACATAACTTTAGCATGTTTTTTTCCATATTAGCAATTAGATGCTCACATAAACCTTTACCTCGAACTATCTTCGCAACACGGATATCAACATCATACTCCATGACCTTCATTATCCAACCTGCTCTTTTCTCATTCAATTCTTTATTTAACAAGAAATCTTTCACACTTGGATGAGAAACAAGAACATGAATTTTGTTGTTTGAAAGCATGTACTTAAAATTCTTTAGTCCTCTGACTACTGAAAGTACTTGTTTTTCAAGAAATGTGTACCTTGTTTTGTAATCATGCAAACTTTGTCCAAAGAAAGCAATTGGCTGCTCAACATTTTCATCATTAACCTGAGTTAATATGGTTGATATTGTTTCAGCTCCTACAAGTGCATACATTGTAAAATATTTATCAAAATTTAGATTTGCAAGAGTAGGAGCTTGAGAGATGGCTGCCTTAATTGCTTCAAACCCTTCTCTCCCTTCATTGGTCCAAGAGAAATTCTTCTCTTTCTTTAACATAGTTGTCAATGGTTTCACCAATGTTGTAAAATCTGGAACAAATCTTCTAACAAAGTTGATTTTTCCTAGAAAAATTTGTAATGCCTTCTTGTGATGAGGTAATGATAGTTGTGATATAGCTTCAATTCTAAAAGGGTCAATTGCTAAACCTTGTTTAGAAACAATATGACCAAGCAATTTACCTTGATGTATTGAAAAGATAGACTTTAGTGGATTCAAAGATATTCCAAACTATCTACATAACTGAAAAGTCTGCCTTAGATGTATTAGATGTTCTTTTGAATTTTTGAGAATACGATAACATCATCTAAATAAACCAGGATGCATTTATTTAACAAGCTACGAAAAGCCATGTCCATTGCACATTGAAACGTTGCACCAACATTTGAAAGGCGAAAAGGCATTATTTTGTAAGCATAAGTACCCCACTTGGTGGTAAAAGTTGTTTTGTACCTATCTTCTTCTCGGACTAGAATTTGATTGTATCCACTATAACCATTCGAAGAGATAATCTATCTACACCAAAAATTATTCTTAAAATCTGATCCATATTTGGAAGTGGGTAATGATCTTTTAATGAAGCTTTATTAAGATCTCTGAAATCCACACATAATATGATTTCTCCATTCTTTTTCCTAACAGGAACAAGATTGGCTACCAAACTTGAATGCTTAACTGGAAAGATAATACCTAATTCGATCAATTTAGATAACTCTTTCCTCATTAGAGGCTCTATTTTGGGATTTACAGGCCTTTGTTTTTGCCTAACTGGCTTGGAATTTAGCTACAATTCAATATTGTGTTGTGCACAATTGGGATCAAACCCTTTTAGGTCTTGGTATTTCCAAGCAAAAACATCTTTAAATTCCTTGCAACTATTAATAAAAGATTGTTTGATCACTTGCTACTCTTATGCATGAATCATTAATAAGCTTTGAGAGCTGTGAATTCCTATTTTTAATGATGTAGTGGTGTCTGATGCTTTGAGTCCCTGTAGCTAATTGCTATTACATTTCGATGTATTTCTGCTTCATGTGCGTATTTAGAGACAAACATATTTTTTACTTTGAAAATTGAAAACTCCCTTCTGTCCTGAATATTCAAACTCAAAGTAATCAATGATGTTCATAGCAAGATAGAGGTGTGGATATTTGTTGTATCAGGCTTAAGTGCAAGTTGAGACTATTATCATGAAACTTTATGTTGGATCTTCTTGGAGAATCGAGCTCCTATATAGATAATATTTATTGATTGGATTTTATCCACAGTATTTCTTTTGCATTTTGAACTCCATTATTCTCTATTTTGGGGCATTCTGCATTCAGGTGGCTTCTGTTCAACTTGTAGACACTTTTGTTGAGAGTTGTTTGAGTTCGATTCATTTCTCATTATATTCCGGTTGATATCTTATTGTGATAACTTTCCTACTCGCATCAATATATCAGTACCTGATTCATTTGTAAGCAATATACTTGAATTCCATAAGAATGGTATGAATGTACCTACTATCTTCCTCTGAAACATACTGACCTTATTTGATAATGAATGTTGATAAGTTCATGACTGAATTCCGTTGTTTGCATAACCCATATTCAATTGATGGTTACAGTGTGAACCTTGTGAATTTTCTCTTTCCATCTGTAGTATGCAATGATCAACTTGAAGAATCATCCCATCTTGCAGTTATGTTTCTTCATGAAGATCTGTAATTTTATTTTCTTTTTAGGAAATCTCTGCATGTAATCATTACTTAGTTAGAAATGAATGAAATTCTTCACTCTCTAGTTCTGAGATATGTCTCTGGATTTGTTCTTCATGGCGGTGACGTTCATTCCTATGTATTGTATTGGACTCTACAAGTATAGTGAATCTGTTGCACCTTCCTACAAACATTTATTTCATGAATTGTAATAGTGATATGGCAACAACTTGTTATATTTCTCCTTATTTCACTATGAAAAATGAATATTTATCTTATCTGTTCCTTCAAAAAATATTCTGACAGGCTTGATTCCATTCCTGTAGATAATGACTATTCTTCCTGTAGTATACTTTTAATTCTCCTACTTGTAGCTTCTGAAACTTTCTGAACTAATTCATCTGATAAAAATGTTGCATTTTTGAAAAATTTGATTTCCTTTTCTTTGATGAATCATTTTTCAACTGATGACCTGAAAATGTCATCTTCTTTATTCACTGTTCTTGGTGTAGCTCCTTTGTAACTTGTAGTTGCACTTGTACTATGTAGTAATGATGTAGCATCTTGATCTATTTTTGTACTTGTCATACACCATGTAACAGTTACTAGAAGTGGTCATCTTGATCTTGATTCAACTGTACTATGAGATGCTCATTTATGTACCTTGTGTTTTCTATAGCTAACATCAATCTACTCCTTTCTGAGAGCTCTTTTCCATGTTCAGACAACTTGTTTGTTTATAATCCATTTCTAAGTTGATGTCTGAGCATTACTGAATCTTTCTTGATGAAATTTGGAAAAGACTACCTGGAAATGTGAATTTGGTCCTTTCTTTCTCAGTTGTATTCTTTTCTTTGAGTTGTAACTATAACACTTCTTTTCTTTGAGATGGTAACTGTATCCTTCATCTATTGAATTGTGGCTTGTTGTTGGAAGCTGAATTCTCATAACTATTATCTTTGACCATATCATACATTATCTACTTTATATAGGACTATTTGATTTATCTATAGCTTTCAGGAATATATTAGCTTGAAATAACATGATGGAAAGATGTAAAATGTCCATTTTACATGGTGAAGCCCTGTCAAAATTTTCTCAAATTTCCTTTTCCATTTTGTTTTAGCTATAATCTTATCTCATTTCAGTTAACTTCAGCCTTTAGTTTGAACTGAGATAAATGTGCTTTTTTGATTTAAGTTACATAATGTATCACTTCTTTCTTCTTACCTGTATCTACACATTTAGATAAACTGGTTAGAAAATATTAGGCTTTTTGTCCTCTCTTTTATTCCATAGTTTTTTTCTCTTTCTTCTTTCTGAGTGAATGAGTCATGTATGTTGCTACAGAATAGTGCTTTTATCAGTTGTGCCTTTGTCCCTCATGTAACTTATACCTCATAATGTTAAGAGATCCATTTGCATGAATAGTATAGGAATATGGATTGTACCTTGAGCTCATAAAATGATAGTTTTCTCTTTTATGTTTTTAGGTACAAGTGCTTTCAGTAATGAAGATGGAGATGGATATGCCTCAACTGAAGAAGAAACCTCCAAGGAAATGATGGGTTCACTCATACTCCTTTACTTTCTCTTTCATGCACATGTACCTCTTATTTTAGTAGTTGTACTTTAATTTTTAGTTACATCCCATGGCTTGTGTGGGAACATTTGAAATTCCTTATGAATAAAACATTGAATTCTAAAATTGAGTTGTGTATTTCTTTTTGCATTTCACTTTCTGTATGGATTGTATGATGAACTAAACAACTCAATAACATACTTGAATGTATTAATCATAAAAGGAAGAACTTTTGAAATACCCGTAACCTTAGAAATGAAATTTGACTGCTGTAATATGAAATTATGATTGTTGTTCCAAAACCTAACACTTCATCTATTTTGCACTTCAATCTTCATCAAAACTACACATTTGTCCTTTAGGCTTTGTGTTCTTTTGCTGAAGATAATCATGAAATTTCAGACTATGTGATCTATTATGTTTTGTAACAGCACATTGTTGGTCCGAAAAACTGTCGGCTAGGCAGGTCATGGGAAAACATGCCAACAGTGTGCAGGGCATAGCCCCTCTTTGAGACAACAAAGTGAAATTGGTTTATTGCTAATCTATCAAGTAGGAATCTGTGTAAATCTACACTATTCTAACTTCAAGGGGTTTGGGATCTCATCCCAGTAGAGGTAGTTCCAACAACGAATAGAAAGGTAGGAAGGAAGGAACGGAGGAGGATAGATCTGAAGGGAGAAAAGAAATAGATTCTTAGATGGAAAGGTCAGAAGGTTTATGCTTTGGGCTGGTAGTAAATAGAGCCAAGCTTACTTGCATAAAAAATTAAAGCAATACTGATGAACATATGACAATCTTAGGAATGAATCTAACAAAATAAAAACATAGATCTAACTTAAGAAAGATCTGATGCAAATAACACATATATTGAGCAAAAAGTCTGAATATGTGTATTAATATTTCTTCTGTTACAAGAAAACACAAAGTATTTCTCTCTCACTTCTCTTTTCATACAAAAATGTCCACCGAATACAACAAGTATTCTAGTATTTATAGAAGAAGAAGAAGAAAGAAGACAAAAGCAAACCAACCACTAATTACAAAATATCTTACAAGATATTTACAAAATATCTAAAAAGTCAAAAGTTGACTTTGGGAAAGTTTTTGGATGACAACATCCCATGGTGCAACATGGATGATGTCATCATAAATGCCAACAAGCTTTTTAAATATTTTACAAAAATGATCAAAGCATACATAAGAGGAGAAAATACTCCTCATCATCTCTTTGCTTAAACTTGGTGTCTTGCTTTTGATCAAGAGAGTCGATGTGACACTGCGCTTGATATTCCATAAACTTGTTGATCATCGCTTGAAGTTGATCATGATCTGGACCTTTGAAATGGTCGCCAATGACTTCGCAAGTTTCTTTTTCATTCTTGAGCTTGTCAGGTAATTCGGTGAAAGTTTCGCATGAATCGATCAAAAAGCCAATGAAGTCACGACATGCCAAGAGGTTATTGATTAACTCTCAGTCAAAAGTGACCTCTGGTTCCAGACCTTGAGTGACGATAGTCTTGAAGCGCTGGAATGTATCATCTACTTCTCTCAAGTTGTATGATTCACTGAGCATTTCTGGAGCCATTTTTGTAACTGTTTGCTCCATGTTGTATCGTGCGTCCAGAGCTTCATCCTTGATTTTATCTATCCTCTCCAGGATATATTCCATTTGATCAACCCGATAATCTAAAGTGATGAGAGCTTTGTTATGTGCATGCGGGTGATCGATAATTCCAACCTTCAATAGATTGTCAACTGAGCAGTCAACCATGGCTTGAAATGTTTCATGTTGCAACCTGGCGTTATCCAACTCCTCGGAGAGGGAACTGCGCATCGCTCTTGTAGCTCCTTATTTTCTTAGGTTATATCCTGATAAAGCACTATGAATTTCCTAATCATTTCATGACCATCTCTGAGGATCCACTCGATCCAAGATGATACTGATGTGCCTTATTCACCAATCTTAACATATTCATTTATTTTATCCTAACTGAGAACTTCAATGGGTTCGGTGGCATAAGAGGAGCGTTGCCCATTTTTGCAATGCTTAGAGGAGATGTTTGTTCTGTTCCTTGAGTATTCTCTTCTCCTCTTTTGCTTCTTGGAGCTTTTTGTAGAGAGCATCTACTGAGATAAGGCTTCCCCTTACAGGCTTTCAAATGAGGTCCCCATTGTGACTTGAGTCACTGTGAAGTCTATGGGAGATAGATCCTTCTTTTCCTTGGTGGGATCCGGGTAAGCAATCTCCATGACTCTCTCCCCGAAGTGCTCTTAGAAAAGTGAGTTATCACTTTCTGCTTCTTGGGTCCCTTCTTCGGAATGATGGAGAAGTCCATGGGTGCGATGGGAACCTTTCTCTTATGCTGACTCAAGTGGTCGAAATCCAACTAGGACTTATGGGAGTGGGAGTAGAGGAAATAGAAGAAGAAATGGGAGTGAAAGGGGAGCAACTATGGAGGCCTCAGGGAAGAATGTTGAAACACTTGGTGGTGGCATTGACAAGGAGTCCAATGCACCACTGCTTGTGGGGCCTGGAGTTACTACAGGGGAAGAGAAGGACATGGAAACAAAAGGGATCTGCAATTGGATGGAGGGAACACTGGGTGACAGATCCACGAGAGAGGAGAAGATGGAAGAGGTGGGAGATGGAAGGGAGGAAGGGAGAGGAGAAGACACATCCATAGGAACAAATGCTTCAATGAGGAGGAGGGGAAGAAATGGAAGAAGGAACGATGGGTACCTCTCATAGCAGTTATGGTCATGATAACATCCTGGGTGGATGTATCCGTTGAAACCTCCATTGTTTCTTCTTCTTTACCTGGAGACACCAGGTCAACCACTTGCTTCTCAGAAGTAGAAGGAAGGCCTTCAGGAGCTTCTTCTTGTTTGCTTGATTCACCCTCCTTATCCTTTCCTTTTCCTTTCGGCACTTGAGCTAGTCTTGGAGGTGCTCTACCTGAAGGAGAAGTAGTGAAATCAACTCCGAGGTAGGTGAGACCATTCTATTTGCACCAATGTTTGGTGCACTGTAACATGGGCTTAACCCTCTCCTGAATGGTTTTGGTGATTTGGCTCTGTTGATCTCCGTGAATGGCCAATCATCCCCATCTGTGTCAAGGTAAACCTGATCAACTTCTTGATCAGTCTCTTGGAATTCCTTTGGGACGATGGCTATGCCATAGTGGATGATCTCCTCCAGATCCAAGGGAGTGATCCTTTTTCCTGATGTCTATCTCATGTGTCAGGTCAATCCAAATGTCCTTGATCTCGGGAACATGGATGGGATCAATTTTTACCTTTGGGAGGTAACTCCAGCAGTCAAAGGTGGGCCTTTTTGGGAAGTTTTGCTTCAAATTTAGCATTTCCAGCTCAACATACATCTCCCGTGCTTTGGTAAGTGTGGGGTAGGTGTATCAGCCAACTGTAAGGGGAATGGAGTTCCTCCTTTCTTTCTCTTCATGCACTTCTCATGGTAAGTGATTAGTTGCCTTGACAACTCCAAGAGGATCAGCTTTGGCCCTGCAAACCTTGGAAGCTTCGTCGGTTCTCCCTTAAAATTCACCAACTCGAGGTATGTGAATGTGGGGAATTGTGTGAACAATGCTCCCCATTTCTTTGTGGCAGTAATCACACTCGGGCTGGTCCGACTGTGTCTCATGTTCGACCTCAAAGCAAGTAGATTACCTCATAGAAGAAGGCATCATTAATCTTAGAGAACTAGGAGATGCTAGCCTCGAGCTTTAGCTCTGGGTAGAACTCATATATCTTGACCTAGGGCCATACCCCATTTTGAGCTAAGCCTGCGAAATCCTTGATGCCGCTAGCAACGTATACAACGTAGGAATTCATGTAGAACTTCCTAGTTGTTAGAACTTGTTGGAGCTGCTGGGAGATGGTGTCACTAATGATTTCACCCCATCCAAAATGCTTTGATCAGGTGCATTCTTGTTCATGGTTTCTAGATACCTCAGCATCCATTTGTGGAAATAATGGGCATCAAGGAGCCCAAATACTCTATTTAAGAAGGTGATTGTATCACTCAACTCTTCATTGAAGTCACTACGATGGATGGTTTGTGGCCATATGCTCACCGATTCTTGTTCTTTAGATAAAGCTCATTCATCATCTCGCATGCATCATTATCGCCCTAGCTTTTGCAGTCTTCAAGACTTATTTCCACATATTTCCTATGATGAGGAATGCCGAGGATCATTTCAAAGTGACGAGCTATGAGGTCTATGATGCGCCGTTGTTCTTTATTTTCGACACACCTAGTGTCTTTGTTATAGCACCAGGCCACCAACATAACAAATTCATTATTTATGGCACTTATTGGCAGCCCAGCTGTAAAGTGCAATCCACTTCCCACCAACTTGTTCATCCATGGGCCACTACTTTCCTAGTTGGTCCTTGCCTAGAAATCATCCATGTCAATATGTCCTAGCTCAGAATCTCTGATGTCGAGGCTGCATTCTGCATATGAGTTAGGCATTCTGACTTTCTGATATTTGTACTTCATCTCTTGTTCGACTGCTTAGCTTTAGCTTTAGATTTAGTTGGTTTCTTGCTTGATGAAGACATGTGTGAGCCCAAGGATGGATGTTGTTGTTCTGCAAGAAGAATCAAGGAGGTCCAACACAGAAGAGCCATGTCAACTATCATGTTATTCATAATGAAAGCTTACAGAATGAAGAACAAGCAATAATAAGGCTTAGGGCGCAAGGCGCATGTTCACAACATGCTGCAGAGGCCTAAAATTGTTGGGCACACTTTCTGGGGTGTTGACATGAGTAAAAATGTGCTCAATGTTTATAGGAGAAAAGTTGCACAAGTAGAAAGGGCGTAGTTTTCTGGATGTTAACATGCAAATTTTGGTGCCAAAGGGTAAAGCACATTTAGGAAGGTGTCAACATGAGGAAAATTGTGCTTGGTGTTGACCTGGGAAAAGTTGCGCCAAGTTTAGAAAGGGCGCAATTTTGCAAGGTGTTGCATGAAAAGTTTCAAGTGCCAAGGAGAAAGGCGTAGGGCACGGTTTTGTAGCACACAACATGGCATGTTGATGTTATGGAAGTGGTACCAGCGCCTCATGAAAATATGCTAAGTGTCATTTCAACTAGGTGCGAGTTAGGGTCTTTGTTACATGGTTTTAAAATGCGCCTCAACGCAACTTTGGAATGTGTAACATGGAAAAACAGTGCGCCAAGGAGTTTTTTTACATTTTTGACCAGAAATCTTGATTTGGATTTGATGGCAAGAGAGATATTTTTGGTAAGGCAACATGTAGATAAAGATGATTTTTTGGTTTCTTCAGAGGTAGGGGTCTTCCAGATTTATAGATCTAGAAGGAGAGGCAAAAGGGCTTTTCAGCTAGTTTGATAATTTATTAGGTGTGTTTCTTTAGATTTTATCTTTTCTACACCAACCCTAATACCTAACACAACAAAATAAAAACAAGGAGAGGAGCCACTTACCCGGATTTATAAAAGACGAGGAATGACGTGGGATCCACAAGCTTGAAAAACAACACGCGGGGTGACAAGGATGGCTGACATGGGCACAAAGAAAACACTTTTTTCAATTTTCAATTCATGAAAATGACAGGTGTCAGTGCCTATTTATAGAAAAACTGGCATTTATTACTTCACCAACTTCTTTTGGTGCACTTTTCAGAGCGTCGACATGAGTGAAAATGCGCCTTAGTGCAATTTTATTGACGTTGACACGAGTTCTCCAGTGCCTTAGCACACATTTCAGATGTCAACACAACATTTCCAGTGCCTAAGAAAAATACTTAGTGCATGTTTTAAGATGTTGACACAACATTTCCAATGCCAAAGGGCTTTCTAAGGGGTGCACATTTTGGTATGTCGACATAACAATTTCTGCACTTTAGGTTTTATGAGTGGGCGCAAATTCCTTGATGTTAACATGAGAATTCTTGTGCCTTATTTCAAAAAGGCACATTTTCGAGAGTGTTGACACGTAAAAAACTGCGCCTAGGGAAGAAGCTGAAAAATGGCTAAGTTCATAAATAACTTGATTTTCGAAAGGGAGTTTTAGGCCATTTTGAACGTTATCAGACTTCTTTAGGGGACCAAAATGGAATTTTGGTATGGTTACTGCAACATTGCTCTTATTAATTTTGGGATAACACACACATAGTTATAGATTTCATGTAGTCATTAATTAATCCAATAGAAACAATATTGAACTAAAAGAATCTCCCTAGCTTAGGTTCACTTCACCAATGCCATCCATCATAACGAAGTTTTGAGTTTCCCATTTTTGCATAAGTGCAAAAATTGTCAACATTTCAGTATTTGCGAGGAAAGCTACCGCTAGCTCAGAAAAAAGGTTGCCTTGCTCTTATCCATTAGGCATGGAGTCCAAAGCATGTAATAAAAAATTAGCCTTTCTGAAGGTCCAACCCTTCCAAAATGAACTAAAAATGGGAAGGATATGGTAAACTAGATCACATGCACGAATGTACTTATTGAATTGAAAAACATTGCAATGTGTAGGAACTGCACTTATTGAAGGGAAATCCTACTCTAAACAGTCACTGTAAGATTTTCAATAACAAGTGTTTGAGAAACATACCATTCACAGGAATGGGAAGTTCCTCTCCATTTAGCCTCGAAAGCTGAAAAGCATTGTGTTCTTTGCAAGTTGAAATCATGTAAGGACCACTCCAGATTGTATCGAACTTCGTGTGTCTTCCTGGCTTTGCACAATCAACATCCCACTTTAACACAATGTCTCCTTCATTGAAGATTTTGAATTTGGCTTTCTTATCAAAAGTATTCTTCATCTATTTCTGATTCTTTTCCATATTTACATGGGCTTGATCTCTTAGCTCTTATAATTCCATTAATTATGCATAACAAACCTGCAATGGTTCATTCTCAAGTAGCTCCATTTGATGCAAAAATCTAATGCGGGTAATTCAACTAAAATATGCATTCTTGCTTCTCTTCCGTAAACAAGCTTGTATGGTGAATTTCCAACTGATCTTTTAGGAGTCACTCTATCAGCCCAAAGTGTTGAATTCAAAATTAGATGCCAAGCTCTCTAGTTATCTTTGAGTGTTCTTTTGATGATCCTTAAAAGATTCTTGTTAGTACTTTAGCTAACCCATTACCTTGTGGGTAATAATTAGATGAAGAACTTAAATAAATTATGTGGTTGATAGCCCAATCTGTTACCTTTGCACCAAGAAATGATAAAGCATTATCTGAAATGATAGTTGTTGGAACACCAAATCTATAAACTATACCTTCATAAAAGGATAGTATCGAAGTTTCATTAGCATCTTTCAAGGCTATTGCTTCAGTCCAGCGTGTAAAGTAATCTATAACAGTTCAAAATCCACTTATGTCCTTGTGATGAAGGTGGGTTTATCATGCCAATAAAGTCAAGACCCCACTGCATAAAAGACTGATCAATGAAATAGGTGCAAGGGCAGCGAAGCTAAACATTCTTTTCCAACAAAGAAAGCACATTTCTTACACTTTCTGATCCATTTGAAATAGTCCTTGAATATGTTGGGCCAATAGTAACCAGATTTCATAATTTTTAAGGCTATGGTACGTGTTGAAAAATGACCTCTTGCAGGTCCTTCATGGAATTTTGATAATAATTGCTAAATTCTATCATAATCAACACATCGCAACAAGATTCCATTTATATCCTTTTTAAATAACACACCATCAATAAAAACATAGGTACAACTTGTAATCTAAAATACCTTCATTTATTCTTGTCCATACCTTTCGGATAGATGCCATGCTGTAGATAGTTAACTAATTTAGTTATCCATCTTATTCTTGAAATTCATTAACAAGTTCAGGTTGCTAATTTTCTGGCTGCACCATTATGTCTCGATTCTTTGATACGTAATTTAAAGATATGCTTTTTGAATCTTCGGTTTTGCGGTGTGCTATTTTTCCAAATCAGCAATTAGATGTTCTCACAAGCCTTTTCCTTAAACTGTCTTCACAACACGAATATAACCATCATACTCCATGACCTTCATTATCCAACCTACTTTTTCTCATTCAATTCTTTATTTAACAAGAAAGCTTTCACACTTGGATGAGAAACAAGAACATGAATTTTGTTATTTGAAAGAATGTACTTAAAATTATTTAGTCCTTTGACTACTGAAAGTACTTGTTTTTCAAGAAAAGTGTACCTTGTTTCATAGTCATGCAAGCTTTGTCCAAAGAAAGCAATTGGCTGCTCAATGTTTTCATCATTAACTGAGTTAATATGGCTGAAATTGTTTCAGCTCTTGCAAGTGCATACATTGTAAAATCTTTATCAAAATTTGGATTTGCAAGAGTCAGAGCTTGAGAGAAGGCTACCTTAATTATTGCTTCAAACCCTTATCTCCCTTCATTGGTCCAAGAGAAAGTCTTCTCTTTCTTTAACATAGCTATCAATTGTTTCACCAATGCTACAAAATCTGGAACAAATATTCTAACAAAGTTGATTTTTCCCAGAAAACTCTGTAATGCCTTCTTGTGATGAGGTAATGATAGCTGTGATATAGCTTCAATTTTGAAAGGGTCAATTGCTAAACCTTGTTTAGAAACAATATGACCAAGAAATTTACCTTGATGTACTAAAAAGATAGACTTTAGCGGATTCAAAGATATTCCAAACTGTCTGCATAACTGAAAAGTCTACCTTAGATGTATTAGATGTTCTTCTAATTTTTTGAGAATACGGTAATGTCATCTAAATAAACTAGGATGCATTTATTTAAAAATCTACGAAAATCCATGTCCATTGCACGTTGAAATGTTACACCAACATTTGAAAGGCCAAAAGGCATTCTTTTGTAAGCATAAGTACCCCACTTGGTGGTAAAAGCTATTTTGTACCTATCTTCTTCTTGGACTAGAATCGATTGTATCCACTATAACCATCTAGAAGAGATAGTCTATCTGAACCAAAAACTGTTCTCAAAATATGATCCATATTTGGAAGTGGGTAATGATCTTTTAATGAAGCTTTATTAAGATCTCTGAAATCCACACATAATCTAATTTCTCCATTCTTTTTCCGAATGGAACAAGATTAGCTACCCAACTTGAATGCTTAACTGGAAAGATAATACCTGATTCGATCAACTTAGATAATTATTTCCTCATTAGAGGTTCTATTTTGGGATTTACAGGCCTTTGTTTTTACCTAACTGGCTTGGAGTTTGGCTGTAATTCAATAGTATGTTGTGCTAAACTAGGATCAAACCCTTTCAGTCCTGGTATTTCCAAGCAAAAACATCTTTAAATTCCTTGCAAAGATTAATAAATGAATGCTTTTTAGCCAAGGAGCATACCTTTCCAAGAAATAAATTTTTTCCTTCATCAACTGTGATCTCTTCATAGTTATCAGCGTGTGTTGACATCTTAGTTTTGTCTTTCCTTAACTAGTCATCAACATTGAATATGTCTTCTAATGTGACCAAGCCTCAAGGTAGTTTATTCATCTTTAACTAAACAATCTGGTCACCATATAAGTGTTGTAATTTATCTTGATTTACTGCAGAGAATTCAACTTCTTGCTGCAAAAACCTGCAGATTTTATCATCATTTTCAAAAACCTGCCAATTCAAATCATTATCAGGTATAGAAGGCCTGACAATCAGCTTTATATGAGGCTGAATTTTGCTATTTTCAATCTATTCCAGCACTTCAAAACTAGCACCAATTGCTACAAGTCTATTTGCATGCTTATTTTCTATTCTAGGAATGGACTAGATGTTAATAGCTTTGAAATCTTCCATTAAGTCTAAAACTCTATGTCTGTAAGACTTCATTAATGGATTCTTACAAACATTAAAATTTCTTACTTGATTGATAACCAACTCAGAATCACCAAAATCTGTAGCATGCTAATACCTCTCTTTTTGGCCCAAAGTAAGCCATGAATTAATGCTTCGTATTCAGCTATGTTACAAGTGCATGAAAATTGGAGACTCAAAGCTGAGAAATACCTTTCGTTTGTTGGGGAAGTGAGCATCAAACCTACTCCTTGTCCTTTCTTGTTCTTAGCTCCATTGAAATGAAGCTTCCAAATCCCTTCTGTTGCATTTTCTGTTTTGGAAAGCAAGGAATTGGTGTGTTTTCTTCATGTAAACAATACACACCAAATAGATGTTCTTCAAATTCTTTGAAAGGATCATGAGCATGTTCTTCATGTGTATTTTCATCCATAAACAAAGGTTAGAAACACCATCCAATGCTGAAATATGAGTTGTATTATCAAAATCAGACTGGTCTAAGGCTACATAATTAGCTAATGCATTAGAAGCGTGAGGCTCAATGTGAAATATGGCCAATGGTTCTAAATTGATAGTAACCTTGGTTCCATAACGTGTAGTGAAAAACAAGAAAGACCAATCTGAAGAGAGATAACCTCCTATTTTTCTTTGTGAAATCTCTTGATAAACATATAGCAAAGTAAGGAGGTAAATCTACAATAGTAATATCTTGCAAAATGGAAACATTTGGGCAAGCATGTAATGTTACCTCTAGATTTCTAATGACACCAACTATATTGGTTACAGTTCCATCAAGTTGTAAGACACTCTTTTCTATAGGTTCATACTACAGACCCAATTTTTCTGCAATTGCTTTTGGCATAATTGTGCTACTTGCACCACTGTCCACCATACAATTATGAACAAGATGTTCTCTAATAATCAATGATAGATAAAATGGTGGTGGATTCTTGATGTCATGAGCATTTAAGACTTTCTGAACCATCCATTTAACCTCTTTGATGTGGTCTTGTTCCATTGTTCCAAGGACCATGTCTATTTTCTGGACTTCCTTTTCTATTTTAGAAGAAATCTACAACTTAGCAAGTTCATGAGAAAGTAAATCTTGTTGTCCTGGAATACTTAGAGTGTCCCACATTGAGATGTTAACATTATGATTTTTCATTACATCAAAAATGTTAAAAGAAGCAATCAGTTTTAGAGACAAATTCTATTGTTTTAGCATAGGCTTTGGCGAAAACTGATTCTGCTTCAGCTGCTTTTGATATCTAAGGTATAAATAACCTTCTTGGATTAGTGTAGCTATTTTTGCTACTCTTTACCAACTATCACACCTGTTATTTTTGAGGAACAACAACATTGTTAGCTGATTTTGGGCCTATAGTTGTTGTTTTATCAAGTGACATGGGTAGAACAAGCCTATTTTGCTGTTTTTTACTTTCTGTGACTTTTCTTGAGCCCTAGTAGTAACTGCAATGAAATCATCCTCACTAAAACTGACTAATTTCTATTCAGAGTACCTTCTGAACTGAGTATCTTGTTGCCCACCCTCCATTTGAGGCATGAACAATGTCTCATATTGAGGTTGTGCAACAAGAATTATGTTCAAAAAAGCATTTGGGCAACTAACGACTAAATGAGGTTGATTACAAGGTTGACACCACTCTTCCATAGCCATATTAACTGGAACTAAAGCGTTAGATGAACTAGGAGCCTTTGGGTCAAATTGCCTTTGTTGATAAGGTTGCCTATAATTTTGATTCACTTTGGTAAGGATGCCTATTTTGCTAGTTTTGCTGATAAGGAGCCTGATAAGGTCTGCTAGGTAATGCAAGCCTATTCTCAATTGAAGTCAGCTTGTTCCCATAGTCTGTAAAGATTTAAATATATCATCTGATGGGGCTACAACAACAGGTTCTATAATCATGATAGGCTGAGGATAGGTGCTAAATCTGCTAGAAAAGGCATCGAAGGCCTTGGTGCTAAATTTCTCGGCTTGAATAAGGTTGTTTTCAGCTCTTATAGCAATATCATAAGCATCTGGGAGAGTTTCACCTCCCATAGAATGAATCATAGTTGAAATATCATTATTTAATGCTCTAAGATAATAAAGAAAAGCATGATCAACTTGAGGCTTGAAACTTGCTGAATTCTTTCCCAAGTTCTCGCAAAACATGATGTTGAAACTAGACATAAATTCATTGGGAGCTCTTTTAATGGTAGACAACTGTTCTATGAGAGATAAATGATCTGAATTATCTTGAAATTGTTTCAGCAATTTACCACCTAAATCATCCCAAGTTCTTATGTATCCAATCTCTAAATTTCTATACCATTGCAAGACTTTTCCTTTAAGGGATGCAACTAAAAGTCTCAAGGCTACATCTTCATGAGTGATATTATGAACTGCCCATAAGGCTACAACATATTTAATGTGATCTATAGGTGTAACTTGATTTTCACCCATAAATGAAGGTAAACTTTTCATGGCAGCATTAGGGATATCATGATAAACTAGAATTACTAAAGGAATGCCATTAGTAAATGTCACAAAATTTCTAGGTGGTTGAATAGCCATTTGAAAAACTAGGATCTTGTTGGCGAGAAAAATTTTCGGGTGGACAAACTTGTAGATTTCTTGCCAATGCTATGGCAATTTGAGTCCCTCTACTTAATCGGTGCAGCTGCCATATGTGCATGCACATGAAAAGGTGGATTTATGTGGTGGCCTTTCGACCGGGGATCCAACGGGGCACTCCACTGACCCTGCGGAAAATCTAGTAATCTCTTGCTAGGGAAGTCTTCGTTTGTAGTGGGAAAGGGGAGTGAGAAAAGAGGTAAGAGAACTAATGCTATAGGTAGAAAATTAGATTCCTTCACGCACTAGTTAGAAACTTCAACACATGCATTCATGAGAAGAAACAACCCTACAAATAGCAACAAGACCAAATAGAATTTGATGAACACAAAGTATCATGAAACCCCTTAGTCAAATAAAGCTAGAAACTCCTTCTTCTTGTATTGATTGCTTAGACAAAAGTTGTACATAGTGGAGAAATGGAAGAAATTGAGAAGGGGGAGAATAGAAGAAAATGGCTATCTCCTTTGTTTTCTCAAGGTACAATATACTCTTGAGTTTACAAGATCAATCACCAACCCTTTGCAAATGAGAATGGCGTTACAATTTATAGAATGAGAGGTGACTTATCGTCTTCCTCAAGACCTTTTGAATACCTTAATATGACTTAAGACTGTTCATATTCCACTTTAAATATTTAAGTCCCTTTTATAATAGCAAGGTGATTTAATTTACATTATATTTATAAATTCAATAAAGTCATATTAAAAGTGCAACCCTCAACGCAAAAATATAACATTGAAGAGAGAGATAGAGTCGTATGAGGAGCGAAGAGAGAGAGATAGAAGAGGAAGAAGAAGAAGAATTATCTTTGAAGGATGAGTTGCTACTGGTGGACTTGGCTCCATTCTCTCATTGTTCTCCACTTCATAATCCCGAGAAGGCTTCGACCTATCCAAAAATCAACTTACTATTTTTAGTATGAGAAATAAGGTCCCTGATCTTCAATTGATCATGCTGCTCAGTTTTCCTCTTTCTCCCTGCGTTCCTCATTTCTTCTAGATCAACTTTTTATTTTTAGCAAGCTCGAGGGCACACTTACTATTTTTAGTAAGTGCCAAAAATGTCCGTTCTAGTGGATTCTCAGCTGTAGTGCACCTCCAATGTCTTCGTCTTCTTTGTAGGTTCTTCTATCGATGACTTTCCCAAAATAATAGTTCCTATGTAGTAGACCTGCTATTTTTAGAAAGTTTTCCTTTGGGATTTGGATTGACGTGGAACAAAGTTTTTGATATGGGTTTTTTCCCAATATCCTCCCTCTGAAATTTCGGGCCCGCCCGCTTAATAATCCAAGAGATTTTAAAGTTTTAATTTTGAACTCGACAAGTGCTTCTAGGCAAAGTACAGAAACCATTAATGGACCTCAAAATTGTAGGTCTAGTTTTATCCTCCGTTTGTGAAGAAAAATGTATTTTTGATGTGGGTTTTTTCTTCGGTGCTTCACATGCAATCTTACTTCGATTCGGCAACCGGTTTGACGGAAATCCCACTTCTTTCTTCATTGAGCCAGAAAGGAGATTTCTTCATTGTGGATGCTCTGTCACACATGGGGGGAGTTTGAAGGTGTATTATTGATGGCCTTGGGTAGAGGAATGAGTAGAAAAATATATCTTGTTGTTTCATGCATCTGTTTGGGAGATTTCTTCAACTTCTCATTTCATGGCTATGGAGTTTTCTCCGTTTTCTCCTTTTGTGCTCCGTGCTTCTCCTTCTATGTTTGATGAGGATTCCTTCTGAGACCTGCATGCTTTCATGGAGTGGGAGGGGAGTGAATTTTATTAGGTCTGGTTTGATTTCTTTCAATGGTGGAGTGATGGAAGAAAGTTGCAGAGGAAGTATGGAGGAATGAAGTGCACACACAACTATTAGAAGTTAGAAGCGAAAAAAGTGGCACTTGGAAAAATTTCAAAAAGATATGCACAGGTAGGGCTTGGGAAAATTTTTCCATGCTTGATTTCCTAACCTCAAGGATGTGAGGGACATCAATTTCTATAATGAGCAAGACGGTGACACGTGGCACTAGATCCAAGCGACAGGGAATGAAGGAGGAAAAAGTTGATTTAAAGCACCTGGGAGGCTGAAAGGAGGTCACATGGGTGTCCAAATGACTCCATATGGGGAATGGATTCATATTTCAAGGTCTGATATCCTCCACCTTAGGTGCATGATGGACATAAAATTCCACGGTGGTCAAGAGCATGACACATGGCGCCGATCCGACAACAGGAATGCACACTCCAAATAAGCACTGGGGTGAATCATGTCACGTGGGTGTCCAAAAGACTCCCCATAGGGGATGGGTGAATTTTTCAAGGTATGATGTCCCCCACCTCAAGTGAATAAGGGAAATAAAATTCCACGGTGGTCCTGGAGCTGACACGTGGCACCCGATCCGACGACAGGGGATGAATGCTTCAAAAAAGCACCTGGGGGCTGAACTGTCAAGTCTGGAGGTCACATGAGGGTCCAAGAGGTCATATGAGGACTGAGAGGGATTCAAGGGGCTGGGTTAACTTTTCAAACCTTTTGTCCCTAACCTTGGGGGACATGAGGGACACAAAATCCCACCAGGCTCCTGGTGTTGACACATGTCCTCCCAAAAATTTGGCTAAGTCCTAAACTTGTAATAGTGATAACTTGAGCTCCTGATGGACTTTTTTGGAAAATTTTTATATGATCCTGACTGGAAATTTCCTTTTGAATCCAATGGTGTGGGTATCATGTCTTGATTATTCCATTTGATCCTTGAAAAATCAGATTTTTGATTTTGTACTCCACCGTGCTCGAGAAAAGCGGTTCTACACTGATGCTCCAAAGCATTGTGAAAATATTATTTCACCATAATGTATGTCTGGAATACTCTTTTCTGAAATATTTTGTTTTTCTCCTAACTCCATCTAGAGCTCCCATAATCTTCTTATGAAGCCCAACAGTTGTTTTAGGCCTGTGTCTGCCTAGGCTTGTGAACCATGTTTTTTACTCAGACTACTCCAAGTATTGAAAAACTTCCCTAAACCTTCAAAAATCATTTATATTATGTTTTAAGGTCTTAAATTCATCTCCGTGTTTAATTTTTACCTTCCGTTCCGCTCCAAGGAGTTGAATCGATCCTGGCAAGGCTAAGCTAATGACCCTTCCCAATACCGCTAGAAGATAGTATATTTTCGAACTCCATAAAATCACCTTGGGGGATGAGATTACATTATTCAAGAGGTCATTTGGACTGGATAGACTCGGGGTGTTTTGGAATGATGGGACTTGAAAAAAATTAACAATGGGGTATCGTTGTCGTTTGGAATGATGGGACATTGCATGAAAAATTAACAATGGGATGTGACATGGAATGAGCGTTGAAGACATGACATAGGAAAATTAATCAATTTTAGACCTATATTGCACATCCATTAGGCATGACAAAAGTCATGGCAAATTCTAGAAAGGAAGATTAGAAGGAAACACACACACACACAAACATGGAATGAGCATAGTGAAGACATGACATAGGAATCAGAATCTCAATTTTAGACCATATAATTCGTTGACTAGTGCCTTATCCATTAGGCCCTGCAGAGTCATGTACAAATTCTAGAAAGGAAGATTAGAAGGAAACACACACACACACAAAACAAAGGAAAGGAAACACATGAAACACAACAGGAAGGGAAAAACACACAACATAAAGGGAAACATACCTATCAATCACTTATGGTACAAGGTGGGGACAACCCACTTTCACTGAAGTAATTTTCATTTCTCAAAAGTTACCCCGAAGAAGAGGCAACACCGAATGATGATGTTACTGCGAAGCCTGTTGGCGGGTTCTAAAAAGTAAGCATCCTTTCCTTAATTGTTTATGGAAGCCAGGTGCTTCCATGATTGTCCTTTTACTTTGTAGGAGTGAGTCCATGTGAGCTTCTTGATGCTTTTTTCCTTGCTTGGAAATTCCACTGCCTTCGTGTTCTTTGAAGTCGTCTCATAGTGCCGAGTTTCTTCCATGTTTATCCTTATAGCTAATTTTCCATTGAGCATCTCATTGCTGCCCTAGGGATGCTTTTTGTTCAAAATACTTGAAAATTCTTGATTCTTTTCTTACTTAGGCCTATGCTCATTGACATCTTCTCCATGAGAAACATTTGATTCATCCTTTATCTCTACTCCACGATGAGGCATTTGAGTACTGAAGGAAGGATTGGAGTAAAACTCATACTTGTCCCATATATTCATGGCATGAGTGAAGAGATCAAGAATTAACTTGGGGTCTTCTATAACTTCTACTGCATCCAATATTTCTTGCACAAAGTTATGCTTTATCATTTCCTGCAGCTCATCTTGATATGCCTTTGAAGAATCTTTATTTTGTAGCTCAAGGAAACTATCTAGAGGGATTACCTCATCATCTTGAGAATCACTACACTCTATCGATCCTTCATCAAAAAGAGCTTCATATTTATAGGTATTGAAACTCCTTTCTTTAATTTCTTTGTCATGGACAGAGTTTTCATCTTCAAATGGAAAGAAAATATCTCCATTTCGGTATTGCATCCATCAATCATTAGCTCAAGAGCGGCATCATATATTTCATCTTGCCTTATCTCAATATGGCCAACCTTCACATTAGCTTCATGCTTGTCTTGCAAATTTGTGGCTTGCATCAGGAGCTCAAGGCTGAGCTCAAGATCTTCAGTTTCTTCTATGGCTCTAAGCAATTATTGTACAGACATTTCTTTCTCATTGTTTGAGGGCTCATTATAGAATGGCTTGGTCTCTTCATTGGTGACATGATAAAGGGAGTCCTCATCTTCAAATGGAATGCAAAAATTTCTTCATAATGGATAAGAACATAAGCTAATTTTTCTTTTTGAAAATCATAAAGAGCCATCTCCTCTTCTTCATGGTTTGTATCATCCGATAATTTGGGGCTGCCCTCTTGTAGCTTGAATCTCCTCACTACTTAAAAATCCAAATCTCTTTGGGAAGGCATGTCTAGCCTTATTAATATGGGAATATCCTCTTCCTCCTTAGTTTCCACAAAGTGATTCATCTGCTTGATACCTTGATACAAGATGTTAACTTCCGCGATTCCAGAATTTCGTATAAGTGTACCTCATTTTCTTCTCGGGAAGCAATTTCTCCATGTCTCCCTTCACTGGTATGGTTGCAGATGACCAATTCATCTGAATTTTCCCTCCCAAGTCTCGATAGAAACTTCTACTCAATAACATTCCAAATGAGGCCGGGACATCGGCTACCAAAATCATCACTGAAATTTTCTTGTCCAGAAATTTGGCGAGAGACACTTGTGCATCTTTGACCTTCCCTACAAGTGAGACCTTTTTTATTCCAAAGAGTAACAAGAGTGACTAGGTGGAATCATTGTAAGTTTAAGAGCCTTGGCAACCTTCAAAGGCATCACGTTGTTTGAGGTAATCACAACACTAAAATTTTCCTCCGTAATTTCTATTTCATTAATGTATGTATTAGGAATATGATTTTGTTAAGTATAATTAGTAGTAGTAGCGTCGATATAAGATAACGGTGTCTTTGTCAAGACGGTGTTGCCAATAATGTGGAGTACGGTAAGCAGTCAAAGTACAATAGGAATGTTGTAAAAAGTAAATATTTGTCGTAAGTGGTCCGGTAATGTTAAAATGTCAAAGTTTGGGTAATTAGAAAAGTAGGGTCTACGTGATTAGGAATTAGAAATATTATATTGGTAATAAGGACAAGGAGTGAGGTCATAAATATTTTGTGTATTTTATTTGTAAAAAGTCTAAAAATGTGGAACCCATGTAAAATGATAAGGTTTATCTTATCTTAGAAGATAAGCTTACATGTACAGATAAGAGTTAAGGTATGGAATATGATTCGTCAGAGTGGATTTCTTATCCTATCTTAGAGATAAGATGGATAAGCCTGAAAGTTCTATAAATAGAGAGGCCACCCCCCTCATTTAGCATAGAAGGAAGTAGTGAGAAATATTGTAGGAAGTGTGCGAAGGAAGCCATCGTTTAAAGGTGTGTTGAAGAAGCCATTAAGAGGTGTAATTGTAAAGTTTCTCCCATAGTCTTGGTGAAAGGAAAGTGAAGTCAATAACACTTGAAGTACCTCATGGGTGAGATTGTAACAATTTCATGTTAATATTATAATTTACTTTGATATTTCAGATTTGTCATCATTCCGTCTTATCATAGTCGATGGTATTCTTGTGTTATGTTGTTGTTTTGTTTCCAGATTACATCCACCAAACTAAAGGCTGTGCATTAGTAAATAATCATAGCACGAGGAGTTCCCAGTGAAGAATTATCATAGTGCCGGATTGGTGATGACATTTTGGTTCCGTTGCCGGGACCATTCCTCGTTGGTGGATTTTCTGGAGAGATATTCCCACTTAGTCAAAAATCAATTGGAGGGTAACCTTGTTTTTACTGTGCATAGTAGTTACCATGGTAAAGTCATTTTTGCCATGAATAGTAGTTACCATGGTAAAGTCATTTTTTTGGGAATAGTATTTACCACAGTAAAGTCATTTTTTACCGTGAATAGTATTTACGAAGTAACTTCACTTTTTATCGTGAATAGTGTTTACCACAGTAAAGTCAGTTTTTACCACAGTAAGTCAAGTTTTACCATAGTTTACCGTGGTCATTTCTATTTTACTGTAGAAAGGTGTAAAGTCACTTTCTAGTATAGTGATTCCAATTATTTGTGCACATAAGTCTTGTTGATTGTACTTGTGGGTTGGTATTTCATGGTGGTTACTTTTGAAAATGGGAAAGATTCTTGTTTTTTCAGCTCAATCTAATGAAGATGCTTCTTCTTTCATTCAAGAGTTTAAGCGATCTTGTATTTGTAATGGCCTTATAAGAAGGGAACAATGGACTGAATTTTTTCCTACCTTTTTGGATGGTTCAACACTTAGGTGGTTTGAAACACTAGGTGATAATGTGAAAAATTCATGGGATTTATTAACTGAAAGTTTTCTTGAAGAATTTGGTGAACAATAGAAATATGCAGATCTCATGATCGAGATCACAAAGCTATCCCAAGGAGAGAAGGAGAAGATAAGGGATTATCATGCTCGTGTTCTAGAGCTAAGGAGGAAGCTCGATGCCCAGATCCGGAAGGAAGGATTAGCGGATGGTTTGATGAATGGCGTGGATAATCTCCTATGTAAGCACTTCATTCTTGGGATGAAGCCAGAGATCAGACAACGAGTGAAGTATGACCGCCCAGCTACCATTGAACAAGCAAAAGAGATTGCAAGAAGGCAAGAAGAAAGCATGGAAGAGGAGCCCAAAGAAATTGTTGCTAAAGTAGAGCCTACACCAGCACCTTTGGTCCAGAATCCACAACCACTCCCGGTGAGCACAAATATTTCTCCTAGTACATCTACTGAGTATGAAAATTTGCTCAAAAAGATGGGTCAGTTAACTATTAATCTTATTCAAGGAAAGGAATTTAGTTCTCAGGGAAGAGATAGAGGTCCAAAAAGAAATATTTCTGAAGTTGTATGTTATGGTTGTTATAAAAAGGGTCATTATAAGTATAATTGTCTAGATAGAGCTTCTACATCTGGTAAAGGAGATAATGATAAAGGAAAAGTACCTGTGAATTCTTTTGATGTAGTAGATAAGAGCAGAAATAATGAAGTAGATGTGTTTGTAACAAAAAGAAAGAAAGAAAAAGATAATCAAGATGGAAATGATCCTAAGAAGATGAAAGGAGAAACTAGTAAGAAACATAGAAGAAGAAAGTTGGGTGTGCAGGATTTTCTGATTTCACAGGGGCAAGGACCATACTCCATCTTGGAAGATCTGTCCAAAAGGCCTGCAAATATTACATATGGTCAACTCTTGGCTATGTCTTCTGAGAAGAGGCGGGAGTTGCGAGGTGGACTCAATGCTCGAAGAAGGAAGGAGGTTGAGGTCCCTATTTTGGAGGCAGAGGCAGATCCCTATGCTCCACAAGCTAAGGTATTATGTAATGGTATTTCAATTCATGATGTCTTAGTTGATGGAGGTGCTGTAGTTAATGTAATGACCGAGTTTGTAATGAATATGTTGGGTTTAAAAATTGATCGCCCTTCAACACTTATGTTAAGGTCATTAAATAAGTGAAAATCTAAATCAGAAGGTGTAGTTTCAAATGTGGCAATATCTGTTATGGGTGTTGTATGTGTGGTAGACTTTCGGGTGATGAAAATGGTACTGTTGTGTACCCAATCTGCTTTGGGAAGACCGTGGCTAAGGAGAGTTCATACAAGAAACTACCGGAATGAAGGTTTCATGACACTTGGACGTGGTAGAGAGAGGGTGAAGATAAACGTGATCCCTCGACATCATAAAGTAGAACCTGTGGATTCAAGTGATGAAACTGATGATTGGACATCCTCTGATTACTCTAGTACCAAAGTGAAGTGGACACCGAAGATGAAGAAAGTGAGGTGGATGTTTCAGTCATGGATATCATTCCAGCCACACCAACTCATGACCCCATAAAATTATCTGAAGAAGAAGTTGATGATCGTCTCCAACAAATAAAGATTGGTGATGATGTGATGGAGAGTGAGAAGGAATCCTACCTCCACTCTTTCAAGGTACATACACCTATTCACTTTTGATCACAAGGAACTCCGTCAAGTAAGTTGGGTAGAACATTGTATTGAGTGGTAGATGGTGCTAAGCCCATAAAGTAAATGCCATATATAATGAATCCAAATTTTTCCAAGACTCGTAAAAGAAGAAATAGATAAGTTGCTTGATGCATGATTCATATTTCTTTGTGGAGAATTCAGAATGGGTTTCTCCCATTGTGATCTCAATAAAAAAGAATGGGAAGCTACGCATTTGTGTTGATTACAAGAAGTTTAATAAGGCAACAAAGAAGGATCATTACCCTCTTCCATTTTCAGATCGATCTTCGACGAAGTATGGCCAGAGTGCTATAGTTTTCATCGATGGATATAGCGGCTACAACCAAGTTCGTATAGTAGAGAAAGATCAGCTGAAGACCACGTTCACCACTCCTTGGGGAACGTTTGCTTATAGAGTTATGCCTTTTGGGTTGTGTAATGCTCCAGCAACATTCCAGCGTTTGATGAATAGGGTGTTCGAACCCTACATGGGACCTTTATCGAGTATTTTTGGATGATTTTTACATCTATGGGAGCAAGTTGGACCACCTGCACCAAATGGAGACAACATTTCAAAGGTTAGATGAAGCACAAGCCTCACTAAACCCTACAAAGTGTGTCTTTGGATGTTCTAAAGGTGTTTTGTTAGGGCATGTTGTATCCAGAGATGGTATTGCACGATCCCGATAAAGTTTCAAAATCAAAGATTCACCATTTCCTATGAATAGAAGTAAGTTGAGATCATTTTTAGGCCATGTGGGTTACTATAGAAGGTTCATCAAGAATTTCTCAAAGATTGCATACAACCATTAACCCAGCTTCTTGAAGAAGGATGTTACTTATGAACCAGAAATAAGGCGCATGAAGCTTTTGGACAATCAAGGAAGCCCGGTGTCTTCACTGCTATTTTGAAGAATCTAGATTGGAGCAAGCCATTCATTGTGTACACGGATGCCTCAAATGCAAGACTAGGAAGTACTTTGAGCCAAAAGGATGAAAATGGGAATGAACATCCAATTTATTTTGGGAGCAGATAAATGAGCGAGTGTTGAGGTAAATTATATCAGAATCGAAAAAGAGGCTCGCTATCATTTTTTTTGTAAAGAAGTTTAGAAATTACTTGCTAGGGAAAAAAATTTCTAGTATGAATGCATCATCAGCTCTAAAATATATTGTAAATAAGCCTAACCCATCGTGTGAGGATAGCAAGATGGATAATTTTGCTACAAGAATTTGAATTTGATATTATAGATAGGCCAGAAAGAAGCATGTCAATGCAAATGCACTCTCTCGAGCCTATGATGGTTTAGGATCATCTTGTGATGATGATGATTTCCCGATGTAGCATTGTTATCCTCTTGACACAATCCCTAGTGAATACATAGATATTTGGAATTATCTCGAATGAATTCAAGTTTCTGATGGTACCAATGCAAAGACTAAGAGAAAGATTACTCAAGCTGGATCGTCCATATTCTATTCTCGCATGGAGTATTATTTCGAATAGACCTCGATGGACATTAACAAGAGGGTAGTTGGACGTGATCAAGGGAAGGAACTCTGCTAGAAGAATTCCACAATGGTACATGTGGAGGGCACTTCTCTGACAACTTACAAGCAAGAAGGATCTTGGATGCAAAGTTATCACCGCCCACTCTTTTTAAAGATTGTTATAATTATTGTAAGACATGTGATATTTGTCAAACACATGGTAACCGTAAGACTTCATCAGCTCCATTATGTCCTATTCTTCCCCTTGGTCCCTTTGAAAAGTGGGGAATAGACATTGTAGGTCCACTTCCAACTACATCACACCAAAATAAGTATATTGTAGTTGCTATGCATTATTTAACCAAGTGGGTCAAGCTAGGCCATTGAAAACACTTCCATGGATGAAGTGGCAAGGTTCATGTATGATTGCATTGTCACTGATTTGGTTGCCCATTAGAAATTGTAACAGATCAAGGAAGCCACTTCATTAATGAGGTGGTAGAAGCCATAGTCAATAAGTTTTCTATTAAGCACAGGAAGGCAACAACATAAAAGCCAAGCACAAATGGACAGGTGGAACGAACAAATTTTGTGTTGTGTCAAATTCTAGCAAAAGATGCAGCCTTGCAGTACATAAATGGGATAAAAGGATCCATGCAAAGATTGTGGGCATATAGGGCAACATCAAAGTCAAAGCAACAAGATACTCCCCATTTCAAAGTTGGCCTATGGCATTGATCCAGCTTCTTCCTATTGAGTTTGATATTCCCACTGTGAGAGTTATGAAAAATGAAAGGATGGATGAAAGTGATTCAATAAAAGAAAGGTTGGTACATCTTCATTTGCTGGAGGAAATGAGAGAAATAGCAAAGGATACAAGCCATAAGAAGAAAATGAAGCAGAAGGAATACTTTGATCAAAAGATCCGGTGGTCTCCATTTCATGTGAATGACTTGGTTCTAGTATATGATTCCAGATACAAAAAAAGAAGACAGAGAAAATTTCTTCCAAAATGGATGGGGCCCTACAAAATAAAGAAATGTGCATGAAAATGGTAATACTGACCGGGAGGAATTGGATGGCACTCCCATTATGAAATGGGTCAACCACGACAAGTTGAAGATTTTCCAAGCACTGTAATTGTCTACTCCGAGGATGGAGTAGAAGCTAGAAGGGGGAAGATGTCGACGACACTAGAATTTTCCTCCGTAATTTCTATTTCATTAATGTATGTATTAGGAATATGATGTTGTTAAGTATAATTAGTAGTAGCGTCTAATAGAATATAACGGCGCCGTTAGTACGGTGCCACCAATAATGTGGAGTACGGTAAGAAACCAAAGTACAATAGGAATGTTGTAAAAAGTAAATATTTGTCGTAAGTGGTCCGGTAATGTTAAAATGTCAAAGTTTGGGTAATTAGAGAAGTAGGGTCTACGTGATTAGGAATTAGAAAGATTATATTGGTAATAAGGACAAGGAGTGAGGTCATAAATATTTTGTGTATTTTATTTGTAAAAAGTCTAAAAATGTGGAACCCATGTAAAATGATAAGGTTTATCTTATCTTAGAAGATAAGCTTACATGTATAGATAAGAGTTAAGGTATGGAATATGAATAGTGGATTTCTTATCCTATCTTAGAGATAAGATGGATAAGCCTGGAAGTTCTATAAATAGAGAGGCCACCCCCTCATTTAGCATAGAAGGAAGTAGTGAGAAATATCAGATGAAGTAAGTGTGTAAAGGAAGCCATCAAGTTTAAAGGTGTGTTAAAGAAGCCATTAAGAGGTGTAATTGAAAGTTTCTCCCATAGTCTTGGTGAAAGGCAAGTGAAGTCAATAACACTTGAAGTACCTCATGGGTGAGATTGTAACAATTTCATGTTAATATTATAATTTACTTTGATATTTCAGATTCATCATCATTCCGTCTTATCATAGGGATGGTATTCTTGTGTTATGTTGTTATTTTGTTTCCAGTATTACATCCACCAAACTAAAGGCATGCATTAGTAAATAATCATACGAGGAGTTCCAGGTGAAGAATTATCATTGGTGATGCACCAAAATCTATTATACAATTATTACCATTCTTGGTATATAGAAAAACCTATCAAATTGATACACTTAGAGAAAGCATGTTTTGTGAGGATGAGTTTGGTAGCATGCCTTTGGAACTAGATGTTACAACATTGGGTGTTATATTACCACTCTTGGTATATAGGACAAACCTCTCAAATTGTTAGATGAGTTTGCAAATATTCGGTTTTTAGTAATCTACACTTTGGCCTTGTTTGCAAATTCTATGAAGTCAAAGAGGCAGATGCAGACAAGGGGGTGAAGGGACTGATTTTGGAGTCTGGACAAGCTTAGGAGTAGGATTTGATGTTTGAGGAATGGATGATATTTTGAAAGGTACACTAGGAGCTTTCAAAGTTGGATTTTACAGGAGCAGATTTAGATTTAGACTTGGAAGAGACATTAGGAGACTTACTTGGGATTATGGAGCTTTCTTACTTGCTACAAGATCAGGCTCCAACAATGCAGACTTCATGGAGGATGGAAGTGGGGATCCTCGACTGATTATTTTGTTTTACGGAGTCGCCATAGGAGGATCATCAACCTTATTTTTCTTAGTAGCAAGTGGAGGAAGAGGCTCCTTTCTCAGACTGAGAATGAGTGAATACCGCACATGAGAAACTGGGTGTATCTTCTTCATCTCCTTCATCAGCTCCAAAATACTCACAGAATCTGATTTGTGTATCGTTCTCAAACTCATCATTTTCTAGGAAATCACCACCTTCTTGTTCAAGCTCTTCTTCACTTTCTTGAAATCTGCAATTTACATTCACGGGTGGGGCCTCTAAGGCAAGTCTTTGGGGTGCTCCTACAATATGATTTCTATTGCTTCTTTGAGAAGAAACTCATTCAAATAATTCCCTCTTCAAAGAGGCAATCTCATTCGCCAACTTTTGTAGCGATGGATTGGTTCCCTCATCTTCAGGATGTTGGGCCTTGCCCTTTGATGGATTCTTGATCTTTCTAGAGAGGATGAGATTGTCATCAAATTCAATGGCCCTCCTTTGTGCTTCTATAATGTTCCTTGGTTGAACTCTTCGTAGGAGAAAGCCTACCTTCAATGATTGAGCATTTATGAAGAATCTTTTGATATTGTTATGAGAGGGTGAATCTTCTTCTGGTATCCTACGAAGCAACCGTTCGAAATGAGCCATGAATTCTCTCATTGTTTCACTTTCTCCTTTCCTCATTTGAGCCAACTGCACCAAGAGGTCTTGATAATATTCAGTTGATTTAAATATTTCCTTGAAGACAACCTTGATGTCATCCCAACTAGTGATGGATCGGGAAGGCAAGAGGTAGAACCATTATGTTGCTTTTTCTTGGAGGGACTCCACAAACAATCTTATAACAACGTTCATCTTTGGACACCAAGAATTCCAAATGATGTTGTGAAAGAAACAATGTATTCTTCAGGATGTTGTGTCTTGTCATCTTTGAACTTAAAAAGTTCTTGCAGGAACCCATTGGTAGATCGTGGAGAGGTGGCTCAAGAGCAAGCGAGCCCCTGTCATCACCAATCCGGCACTATGATAATTCTTCACCGGGAACTCCTCGTGCTATGATTATTTACTAATGCACAGCCTTTAGTTTGGTGGATGTAATCTGGAAACAAAACAACAACCGAACACAAGAATACCATTGACTATGATAAGACAGAATGACGACAAATCTGAAATATCAAAATAAATTATAATATTAACATGAAACTGTTACAATCTCACCCATGAGATACTTCAACAAGACTATGGGAGAAACTTTACAATTACACCTCTTGATGGCTTCTTCAACACACCTTTAACTGATGGCTTCCTTCGCACACTTCCTACAATATTTCTCACTACTTCTTTCTATGCTAAATGAGGGGGGTAGCCTCTCTATTTATAGAACTTCCAGGCTTATCCATCTTATCTCTAAGATAGGATAAGAAATCCACTCTGACGAATCATATTCCATACCTTAACTCTTATCTGTACATGTAGGCTTATCTGTTAAGATAAGATAAACCTTATCATTTTACATGGGTTCCACATTTTTAGACTTTTTACAAATAAAATACACAAAATATTTATGACCTCACTCCTTGTCTTTATTACCAATATAATATTTCTAATTCCTAATCATGTAGACCCTACTTCTCTAATTACCCAAACTTTGACATTTTAACATTACCGGACCACTTACGACAAATATTTACTTTTTACAACATTCCTATTGTACTTTGACTGTTACCGTACTCCACATTATTGGCGACACCGTATTGACGGCGCCGTTATCTTCTATCAGACGCTACTACTAATTATACTTAACAACATCCTATTCCTAATACATACATTAATGAAATAGAAATTATGGAGGAAAATTTTAGTGTCGACATCTTCCCCCTTCCTAGCTTCTACTCCGTCCTCGGAGTAGACTATTCTGGTGCTTGGAAAATCTTCAACTTGTCGTGGTTGACCCATTTCGTAATGGGAGTGCCATCCAATTCCTCCAGTTGGTACGTACCATTTTCATGCACAACTGCTATTTTGTAGGGCCCCATCCATTTTGGAAGAAATTTTCTCGTCTTCTTTTTTTTGTATCTGGAATCATATACTAGAACCAAGTCATTCACATGAAATGGAGACCACCGGATATTTTGATCAAAGTATTCCTTCTACTTCATTTTCTTCTTATGGCTTGTATCCTTTGCTATTTCCCTCATTTCCTCTAGCAAATGAAGATGTACCAACCTTTCTTTTACCGAATCATTTTCATCCATCCTTTCATTTTTCATAACTCTCACAAAGGGGAATATCAAACTCAATAGAAGAATCGGATCAATGCCATAGGCCAACTGAAATGGGGAGTATCCTGTTGCTGACTTTGATGTTGCCCTATATGCCCACAATGCCGCATGAATCCTCTTATCCCATTTATGTACCGCAAGGCCGCATCTTTTGCTAGAATTTGACACACAACACAAAATTTGTCTGCTCCACTCCGCCCATTTGTGCTTGGCTTGTATGTTGTTGCCTTCCTGTGCTTAATAGAAAATTTATTGACTAGGGCTTCTACCACCTCATTAATGAAGTGGCTTCCTTGATCTGTTACAATTTCTAATGGACAACCAAATCGTGACAAACGCTCATATATGAACCTTGCCACTTCATCCATGGAAGTCGCCCTCAATGGCCTAGCTTCAACCCACTTGGTTAAATAACTGTGGCAACTACAATATACTTATTTTGGCGTGATGTAGTTGGAAGTGGACCTACAATGTCTATTCCCCACTTTTCAAAGGGACCAAGGGGAAGAATAGGACATAATGGAGCTGATGAAGTCTTACGGTTACCATGTGTTTGACAAATATCACATGTCTTACAATAATTATAACAATCTTTAAAAAGAGTGGGCTGATAACCTGCATCCAAGATCCTTCTTGCCTGTAAGTTGTCCAAAGAAGTGCCCTCCACATGTACCATTGTGGAATTCTTCTAGCAGCTCCTTTCCTTGATCACGTCCAACCGCCTCTCTCGTCCATCGTGTCCTATTCAAATAATGCTCCATGCAGAATAGAATATGGACGACTGGCTTGAGTAATCTTTCTCTTAGTCTTTGCATTGGCACCATCAGGAAACTTGAATTCATTCAGATAATTCCAAATATCTATGTATTCACTAGGGATTGTGTCAAGGGAGAACAATGCTGCATCGGGAAAATCATCATCATCACAAGATGATCCTAAACCATCATAGGCTCGAGAGAGTGCATCTGCATTGACATGCTTCTTTCCTAGCCTATCTATAATATCAAATTCAAATTCTTGTAGAAAAATTATCCATCTTGCTATCCTCCCTGATGGGTTAGGCTTATTGACAATATATTTCAGAG
This sequence comes from Taxus wallichiana var. yunnanensis, assembly GCA_018340775.1. Taxonomy (NCBI): domain Eukaryota; kingdom Viridiplantae; phylum Streptophyta; class Pinopsida; order Cupressales; family Taxaceae; genus Taxus; species Taxus wallichiana. The sequence goes on from CM031234.1 coordinate 801,510,600, forward strand.
CCTGATGATCCGTTACAACTATAAATTTCTGCCCTAGCAAGTAATTTCTAAACTTCTTTACAGCAAAAATGATAGCCAGAGCCTCTTTTTTTCAGCATAAAGATAGTTTACCTCAAGATCGCTCATTTGTCTCGCTCCCAAAGTAAATTGGATGTTCATTCCCATTTTCATCCTTTTGGCTCAAAGTACTACCTAGTGCTGCATCCGAGGCATCGTGTACACAATGAATGGCTTGCTCCAACTGATTCTTCAAAACAGTGAAGACACTGTGGCTTCCTTAGTTGTCCAAAAGCTTCATGCGCCTTGTTTCCTCGGTTCATAAGTAACATCCTTCTTCAAGAATCGGGTTAGTGGTCAGGCAATCTTTGAGAAATTCTTGATGAACCTTCTATAGTAACCCACATGGCCTAAAAATGATCTCAACTTACTTCTATTCATAGAAATGGTAAATCTTTGATTTTTGAAACTTTATCGTGATCGCACCAATACCATCTCTCTGGATACAACATGCCCTAACAAAACGCCTTTAGAACATCCAAAGACACACTCAGAGGGTTTAGTGAGGCTTGTGCTTCATCTAACCTTTGAAATGTTGTCTCCATCTGGTGCAGTGGTCCAACTTGCTCCCATAGATGCAAAAATCATCCAGAAATACTCTGATGAAGGTCCCAATGTAGGGTTCGAACACCCTATTCATCAAACGCTGGAATGTTGCTGGAGCATTACACAACCCAAAAGGCATAACTCTATAAGCAAACGTTCCCCAAGGAGTGGTGAACGTGGTCTTCAGCTGATCTTTCTCTGCTATACGAACTTGGTTGTAGCCGCTATATCCATCAACAAAACTATAGCACTCCTGGCCAGCTACTTCGTCCAAGATCTGATCTGAAAATGGAAGAGGGTAATGATCCTTCTTTGTTGCCTTATTGAGCTTCCTGTAATCAACACAAATGCGTAGCTTCCCATTCTTTTTTATTGAGATCACAATGGGAGAAACCCATTCTAAATTCTCCACAAACAAATATGAATCCCGCATCAAGCAACTTATCTATTTCTTCTTTTTACAGCCTTGGAAAAATTAGGATTCATTCTATATGGCATTTGCTTTATGGGCTTAAGCACCATCTACCACTCAATACAATGTTCTACCCAACTTACTTGACGGAGTTCCTTGTAATCAAAAGTGAATAGGTGTATGTACCTTCGAAAGAGCCGGAGGTAGGATTCCTTCTCACTCTCCATCACAAAGATCACCAATCTTTATTTGTTGGAGACGATCATCAACTTCTTCTTCGATAATTTTATGGGGTCATGAGTTGGTGTGACTGGAAGGATATCCATGATCGAAACATCCACCTCGCTTTCTTCATCTAAAGTGTCCACTTCACCGGTACTAGAGTAATCATAGGATGTCCAATCATCGGGCCATCACTTGAATCCACTGTGTTCTCGCTTTTATGATGTCGAGGGATCACATTTATCTTCACCCTCTCTCTACCACGTCCAAGTGTCATGAAACCTTCATTCCAGTAGTTTCTTGCATGAACTCTCCTTAGCCATGGTCTTCCCAGCAAGATTGGGTACGCAACAATACCATTTTTCATCACCTGAAAGTCTACCACACATACCACACCCATAACAGATATTGCCACATTTGAAACTACACCTTCTGGTTTAGTTTTTCCTTTATTTAATGACCTTAACATAAGTGTCAAGGGCGATCAATTTTTAAACCCAACATATTCATTATTTGCACTTGGTCATTACATTAATCGCAGCACCTCCATCAACTAAGACATCATGAATTGAAATACCATTACATAATACCTCACCTTGTGGAGCATAGGGATCCGCCTCTCGCCTCCAAAACAGGGACCTCAACCTCCTTCCTTCTTCGAGTATGAGTCCACCTCGCAACTCCCGCCTCTTCTCGAAGACATAGCCAAGAGTTGACCATATGTAATATTTGCAGTGCCTTTGGATAGATCTTCCAAGATGGAGTATGGTCCTTGCCCCCGTGAAATCGAAAATCCCGCACACCCAACTTCTTCTCCTATGTTTCTTACTAGTTTCTCCTTTCATCTTCTTAGGATCATTTCCATCTTGATTATCTTTTTCTTTCTTTCTTTTTGTTACAAACACATCTACTTCATTATTTCTACTCTTATCTACTACATCAAGAGAATTCACAGGTGCTTTTCCTTTATCATTATCTCTTGTACCAGATGTAGAAGCTCTATCTGGACAATTATACTTATAATGACCCTTTTTATAACAACCATAACAAACAACTTCAGTAAATATTTCTTTTGGACCTCTATCTCCTCCCCGAGAACTAAATTCCTTTCCTCAAGAAGATTAATAGTTAATTGACCCATTTTTTTGAGCAGATCTTCATACTCGTGAGATGTACTAGGAGAAATATTTGTGCTCACCGAGAGTGGTCAGGATTCTGACCAAAGGTGCCGGTGTAGGCTCTACTTTAGCAACAATTTCTTTGGGCTCCTCTTCCATGCTTTCTTCTTGCCTTCTTGCAATCTCCTTTGCTTGTTCAATGGTAGTCGGGCGGTCATACTTCACTCGTTGTCTGATCTCTGGCTTCATCCCAAGAATGAAGTGCTTACAGAGGAGATTATCCACGCCATTCATCAACCCATCCGCTAGTCCTTCCTTCCGGATCTGGGCATCGAGCTTCCTCCTTAGCTCTAGAACACGAGCATGATAATCCCTTATCTTCTCCTTCTCTCCTTGGGATAGCTTTGTGATCTCGATCATGAGATCTCGCATATTTCGTTGTTCACCAAATTCTTCAAGAAAACTTTCGCTTAATAAATCCCATGAATTTTTCACATTATCACCTAGTGTTTCAAACCACCTAAGTCGAACCATCCAAAAAGGTAGGAAAAATTCAGTCCATTGTTCCTTCTTATAAGGCCATTACAAATACAAGATCGTTTAAACTCTTGAATGAAAGAAGAAGCATCTTCATTAGATTGAGCTGAAAAAACAGAATCTTTCCCATTTTCAAAAGTAACCACCGTGAAATACCAACCCACAAACCAACAAGACTTATGTGCACAAATAATTGGAATCACTATACTAGAAAGTGACTTTACACCTTTCTACAAAGAAAATAGAAATGACCACGGTAAACTATGGTAAAACTTGACTTACTACGGTAAAAATTGATTTTACTGTGGTAAACACTATTCACGGTAAAAAGTGAAGTTACTGCGGTAAATACTATTCACGGTAAAAAGTGACTTTACTACGGTAATTACTATTCCCAGCAAAAAGGACTTTACCAGGGTAACTACTATTCATGGCAAAAATGACTTTAACATGGTAACTACTATTCACGGTAAAAATGACTTTACCATGGTAACTACTATGCACAGTAAAAACAAGGTTACCCTCCAATTGATTTTTCACTAAGTGGGAATATCTCTCCAGAAAATCCACCAACGAGGAATGGTCCCGAACGGAACCAAAATGTCATCACCAATCCTAAGCACTATGATAATTCTTCACCGGAACTCCTCGTGCTATGATTATTTACTAATGCACATGCCTTTAGTTTGGTGGATGTAATAACTGAAACAAAACAACAACCGAACACAAGAATACCATTGACTATGATAAGACAGAATGACGACAAATTTGAAATATCAAAATAAATTATAATATTAACATGAAATGTTATAATCTCACCCATGAGATACTTCAACAAGACTATGGGAGAAACTTTACAATTACACCTCTCGATGGCTTCTTCAACACACCTTTAATCGATGGCTTCCTTCGCACACTTCCTACAATATTTCTCACTACTTCTTTCTATGCTAAATGAGGGGGGTAGCCTCTCTATTTATAGAACTTCCAGGCTTATCCATCTTATCTCTAAGATAGGATAAGAAATCCACTCGACGAATCATATTCCATACCTTAACTCTTATCTCGTACATGTATGCTTATCTCGTTAAGATAAGATAAACCTTATCATTTTACATGGGTTCCACATTTTTAGACTTTTTACAAATAAAATACACAAAATATTTATGACCTCACTCCTTGTCTTTATTACCAATATAATATTTCTAATTCCTAATCATGTAGACCCTACTTTCTAATTACCCAAACTTTGACATTTTAACATTACCGGACCACTTACGACAAATATTTACTTTTTTACAACATTCCTATTGTACTTTGATCGTTACCGTACTCCACATTATTAGCGACACCGCATCGACAACGCCGTTATCTTCTATCGACGCTACTACTAATTATACTTAACAACATCCTATTCCTAATACATACATTAATGAAATAGAAATTATGGAGGAAAATTTTAGTGTCGACAATTTCGTATTCCTTCCCCATGGAACAATGGGTTGAGGTATTTCTTCTTCATCTGCCATTGTCATTTCTACTTCTGCTCTTGCTTCTATGAATTCTTCTTCTTCTGGGAGCTCAATGCTCAATGGTGGTTGAAAAATGGGAGAATTTGAAGGTGGAGTATCCATAGGAGTTTTGATAGGATTTCCGGTGAACTTCGTGAAGATTCAGATGGAGAGGAGGCTTGAGAGAAGAAGTATGGATTATCTCTAATTCATTCTTGCTGATTTTGTGAAGCCTTGAAATTGAAATCATCAACACCTCTTGACCTGATCAACCTGGTGTGTCTTCCTTCAGCTAGCTTTTGAAATTCTTGAAGTGGGAATATGAAAAGACACGTGCAGAAATTAGCAAGTGTAGCCTTCAACAATGGACTTTCATGAAATCCTTTTTAAAATTTTTTAATATTTGATTTTTCTTTTTGAATTTTGGGACCTTGCGGTCATATTTTGGGTGCAAATGTTAAATCTGCCCCACGGTGGGTGCCAAAAACTGTTGGCGAGAAAATTTGTTGGGTGGAAAAACTTGTGGATTTCTTGCCAACGCTCTGGGAGTTTGAGTCCCTCTACTTAATCGGTGCAGCTGCCGTATGTGCATGCACATGAAAAGGTGGATTTCTGTGGTGGCCTTTTGATCCGGGGATCCAACAAGGGCACTCCACCGACCGCTGCAAAGCTAGCAATCTCTTGATAGGGAATTCTTTTGTTCGTAGAGTGGGAAAGGGGAGTGAGAAAAGAGGTAAGAGAACTAATGTTGCAGGTAGAAAATTAGATTCCTTCACGCACTAGTTAGAAACTTTAACACATGCATTCATGAGAAGAAACAACCCTACAAATAACAACAAGACCAAATAGAATTTGATGAACACAAAGTATCATGAAACCCCTTAGTCAAAAAAAGCTAGAAACCCCTTCTTCTTGTATTGATTGCTTAGACAAAAGTTGTACATAGTGGAGAAATGGAAGAAATTGAGAAGGGGGGAGAATAGAAGAAAATGGCCATCTCCTTTGTTTTCTCAAGGTGCAATATACTCTTGAGTTTACAAGATCAATCACCAACCCTTTGCAATGAGAATGGTGTTACAATTTATAGAATGAGAGGTGACTTATCGTCTTCCTCATGACCTTTCGAATACTTAATATGACTTAAGACTGTTTATATTCCACTTTAAATATTTAAGTCCCTTTTATAATAGCAAGGTGACTTAATTTACATTATATTTCTAAAGTCATTTAAGTCATATTAAAAGTGCAAGCCTCAACGCAAAAATATAACATTGAAGAAAGAGAGATAGAAGAGGAAGAAAAAGAAGAAGAATTATGTCAAGGATGAGTTGCTATAAAGTGGACTTGGCTCCATTCTCCGACTGCTCTCCACTTCATAATCCCGAGAAGACTTTTGACCTATCCAAAAATCAACTTACTATTTTTAATATGAGAAATCAGGTCCTCGATCTTCAATTGGATGTTGTGGCTTTCAGCTTTTCCTCTTTCTCCCTGTGTTCCTCATTCCTTCCGGATCAACTTTCTATTTTTAGCAGGTGCTCGAGGGCACACTTACTATTTTTATTAAGAGCCAAAAATGTTGGTTCGTGGATTCTCGCCTGCAATGCACCTCCAATGTCTTCGTCTTCTTTGCAGTTCTTCTATCGACGACTTTCCTAAAATAGCAGTTTCTATGTAGTAGTCCTGCTATTTTTAGAAATTTTTCCTCTGGGAGTTGGATTGAAGTGGAACAAAGTTTTTTGATATGGGCTTTTTCCTAATATCCTCCCTCTGAAATTTTGGGCCCACACTCTTAATAATCCAAGATATTTTAAAGTTTTAATTTTCAGACCTGATAGTGCTTCTGGATACGGCAACCATTAATGGACCTCAAAATTGTAGGTCTGGTTTTCTCCTCCATTTGTGAAGAAAAATGTATTTTTGATGTGGGTTTTTTCTTCTGGTGCTTCACATGTAACCTTACTTCGATCCAACAACCGGTTTGACGGGAAATCCCACTTCTTTCTTCGTTGTGGATGCTCTGTCGCACATGGGGGGAGTTTGAAGGTGTCTTCTTAATGGCCTTGGGTAGAGGAATGAGAATAAAAATATATCTTGTTGTTTCATGCATCCGTTTGGGAGATTTCTTCAACTTCTCATTTCATGGCTATGGAGTTTTCTCCGTTTTCTCCTTCTGTGCTCCGTGCTTCTCCTTCTGTGTTTGATGAGGATTCCTTCTGAGACCTACATGATTTCATGGAGTGGGAGGGGAGTGAATTTTTAGCAGGTCTGGTTTGAGTTCTTGCAATGGTGGAGTGATGGAAGAAAGTTGCAGAGGAAGTATGGAGGAATGAAGTGCACACATAATTGTTAGAAGTTAGAAGCGAAAAAAGTGACACTTGGAAAAATTTCAAAAAGATATGCATAGGTAGGGCTTGGGTGAATTTTTCCATGCTTGATGTCCTTGACCTTAGGGATGTGAGGGAAATTAAATTTCCACAATGAGCAAGATAGTGACACGTGGCACTAGATCCAACGATAGGGAATGAAGGAGGAAAAAGTAGATTTAAAGCATTGGGAGCTGAAAGGAGGCCACATGGGTGTCCAAATGAATCCCTATGGGGGTTGGGAACAATTTTCAAGGTATGATGTCACCTACCTCAGGTACATAAGGGACATAAAATTCCACAATGGTCAAGATCATGACACGTGGTGCCTGATCCAACGACAGGGAATGCACGCTCCAAATAAGCACTGGGGCCGAATCGGTCACGTGGGTGTCTAAAAGATTCCCCATAGGGGATGGGTACAGTTTTCAAGGTCTTATGTCCCCCACCTTAAGTGCATAAGGGACATAAAATTCCACGATGGTCCTGAAGCTGACATGTGGCGCCCGATCCGACGACAGGGGATGAATGCTTCAAAAAGCACTGGGGGTTGAATTGTCAAGTCTGGAGGTCACATGAGGGTCCAAGAGGTCATATGAGGGCTGAGATGGCTTCAAGGGGGCTGGGTGAACTTTTCCAACCTTGGTTTCCCTGACCTTGGGGGATGTGAGGGACATAAAATCCCACCAGGCTCCTGGTGCTGACACGTGTCCTCCCAAAAATTTGGCTAAGTCCTGAACTTGTAATAGTGATAACTTGAGCTCCTGATGGAATTTTTGAAAATTTTTTATATGATCTTGACTAGAAATTTAATTTTGAATATAATGGTGTGGGTATCATGTCTTTATTATTCCATTTGATCCCTGAAAAATCAGATTTTTGATTTTGTACTCCACTTGTGCTTGAGAAAACTCTACTGCACTGATGCTCCAAAGTGTTGTGAAAAATATTATTTCACCATAATGTATGCCCTGGAATAATATTTCTAGAAATAATTTGTTTTTCTCCTAAGTCCATATGGAGCTCTCATAATCTTCTTCTTGTGAACCCCGGTTTTTAATCGACTACTCCAAGTATTGCAAAATTTCCCAAACCTTCAAAAATAATTTCTATTATGTTTTAAGGTCTTCATTTCATCTCCGTGTTGAATTTTTACCTTGTTCCACTCCAGGGAGTTGAATCTAGTCCTGGGAAGGCTAGCGATAGCCCTTCCCAATACTGCCAGAAGATAGTATCTTTTCATAACTCCCTAAAATCACCTAGGGGTGATGAATAGACTTACCTAAATCACCTAGGGGATGAGATTACATTATTCAGGAGGTCATTTGGACTGATTGGATAGACCCGGGGTGTCTTGGAATGATGGGACTTGAAAAAATTAACACTGGGGTATCGTTGTCGTGCTTGGAAATTGTCAATTTCCTTGTTGCACATTTACACAACAACAAATCTGAATAGAGAAATTGATATGTGGTGAAGGAATATTAGGAGGAGGGTTATCAAAACTAGGTCTATTATAAGGTAAATTATTACCAACTCTTCTCCTTCTTGCATAATTCAAAGGTAAAGAAATAAACTCAGAAGGAATTCCTCTTACCGATGATCTTGTAGTTACTTTAGGCATGGAACATGCTACAATACTGGTATGAAATCAGCTCTACAGAGTCACCAAATAGATCTTTAAATCTTTAGAATAAATTATTGCAGCTTGCTATCCCGAAAGTAACTTTTATCTGCTATAAATCTACCGTAGAATATCTCAGAACTTGCATGTAAATCTGATTTGTCACCCCACTTTGGGTGTGCCAAAATCTATTATCTCTCAAAAGTGCACCCAGCTTGGTGTTCTAGGATTGCAAAATTTTATCTCTCTATTTTGTAGATACAATGGAAACACCTCATGTTTGTGGGTATACCTATTTTGAGGTGAGTCTCTAATATCAAGGTTGGTTCCTTATTGATGTATCAATAAACTATTTTCCGGGGTTTGAGGGTAAAAAGAAGACTCAGTAACAAATGGAAATAAACTAAGGTGATACACCAAATTTGTATGAGGTTTTGACGAGTATATGCACAATTGATACTGAGAATGAATTTATGATGCACAGGCCTACAATTTTCTGAAGATAATTAAGGGTAAACACTTTGATGTATTTAGGGATAAAATCACAACAAGATGTTAAGTTACACATACTAATTAATATCATGCAGAAATTATTGAATTTGCAACAGGGTAAGATGGTTAATCAGGGAACTCAACATTCACAAGATTAATAAAAACATACACAAGATTGAAAATAATTGGAAAGATAGAAAATACTTCACATTCAAAGGGAAAAACTAGAAGAAAGCGCTTCAACACTTCCTTCTTTGTGCTTTGCTAAGGCACACAATATATAGCAAAATTAATTCACTCACCCTTCCTAAAAATAGACTAAGGTTTTACTCGCCCATGCATTCTATTTTTATCCTTTATTTAATAAATAAAGAAATAAAATAAAGAAGTTAATACAAAGAGACATTAATAGCCTTGGGTTACATCACAGTCAAAATGCAGTTGACTGTTCTATTTTAAGAAAAGAATGGGTGAATAATTTTCCAATAATAAATCTTGCTTGCTGAGCAAGTTTTCTTCCATGTGCATGCAATTTGTCTTCTTGTCTATCTGTCCTTTTGTGAAGGCATGCAAGAAATCATCTCCCTGTGAGTGAGCAAAATTAATTACATTATTTGTAATACTTGCAATAATAATACATCCAAATATCCATTTGATGGGGACCATCTCCAAGCTTAGGTTCTGATGTTGACATTCCTTGTCTTCTAGTGGTCACATGAATAACATATTGTAATTCATCTACAACTCTTCCAATAGTGGGGACCACCTGTGGTTGTGAGCACTTGTCTTCGTTGGGTTTGGCCACTTTGTGGACTTAGCACATCACCATGGTTTTAGATTTTGGCCCCCTTGTATACACACATGGCATACTTTATAATCTACCACCTTTTGATTATCACTTGCAATTTCTTGTCAGCTTTTGCATTTTGAAGAGACTAAGGTTTAGACTTTACCCTTTTCGGTGATCATTGTTTGGCATGTATGGTTGTCGCCCCCTTTGATCATTTGGGACATAGACTATGGTCAAGACTTTCAAAATTCAATATGAAATGATTTTTTTTTAACGTGGGGCTAGCCCCCTCTCCATGATGACTCACCCCTTCATGCATTTTTTTGGTGGTATTTTAACTCGGGTTGAGTTTTCTTTGAAATTCGGTGATGATCTTAGGCCATTGATTTCTATACTATTTGATCACAAACCGTCGATCTCGACATGTGGTTAGGGTTTCGGATTGCATTGAATGTGGTCGGTGGCATATGGAACCCAAGGTAGTTTGCTTTGATTCTGGAGATTGATCTGGAGACGTTGATCCTTGACCCGTGGAATGTTGATCGTTGATGCTTTAATCATGGTTGAGTTCGAACTAACCCAACGCTTGAGCTTGGTGGTAAAGGTCATTCGACCTCAATGATCACTCCATTCTAGATTTTTGGTGTGGGTGAAGCCCTGGAAAATTTTCTCTTGACACCATTGTTGAACTTTGTGAGCTCGACTCCTTTGCAAAAATAGTTCCCTGTTGTTTTCCACTTTGTACGAGTTCTTTAAGAAAGGTGGTCGTGGGGTTTATCACTATTATCGTGATCTTCGAGATCAACTCTCACTGTAGTTTGGTATTGCATCTGTATTTTTGTTGCTTTTTTTTTTATTTCTAGAGCTTCTGAGTGAGATTTGGTCAAAATTTCCCACCATTGTTGTCACCTTCAAGCTCAGTTTGTTTGTGAAGAAGGAATCTGTTTGTTCAGGGGCACTACGTATGCATCCTATCACTCTATGAAGCTCTGTGAGCTCAAAACTTGCATGTTCTTTCATTTCTGTCCCTTCTGAGCTCTGCACAAAATTCTTCGGTGGTGGTCAATGTCACTGAGCTTTTCAACTCGTATTTTCAGCTAGATCATCACTTCAGAGGTTTTGGAGGTACGACTGTGTTATTTTAGTCGAGAAATAATTATGAGCAATCTTTTCTTAAAAGTATATTATGAGAAATGGTCTATTTGAAAAAATTAGGAACATTACTATTGAATTGTTTCAGAATATATCTGTATTTCGTCATTATTTCTTCCTTCCTTTCTTCTACTTGACACTATTCTGAAAAATATTTGAACTTCTATGTTTGTTGAGTGATTCTTGGGCCTGTGAACTTTCTGAGAGCATTTTTTTAACAAAAACCACTTATGGGTATATGAGATTTCCTTGCTCTTTCATCGAATTTCCAAGGTTTTGGTGCATTCAGTTAAAACAAGTAAGTCTTATGCTCTTCCTTCCTATAAAAATGATTTTCTTCGAATGGCCTTATAAATTGAGCCATTTTCTTAATTTGTGCTTGGTTCCTCAAGCTCTGTTAGTAACCTTAGATTTGCTTTGCATGGGTAATCTTGAAATCCCCTAGTATTTTCTTCTATTCTGATTTAAACTCGGTCTATTCTATTCTCCATTCGAGATTTGTTGGGTTGATTCCATTCTTTAGTAAGCTCGATTTGAGGGTTTGATACTTGATCAAGCTTATATTCCTAAAGCTATAGCTTGTCTAAGTATTGGTGTTTGTATAGCTATATTTAAAACTTTACTTATTGTACCTTTCGAGTCTTACTATTGTGCATTGTTTGCTCTGTTATTTTGCATTGGTCACCATTTATGCTTTTGATCTGGGTTGAGCTGCTTTCTCAATCTGATAATCACTTGCTACTCTTGTGCATGAATCATTAATAAGCTTTGAGAGCTCTGAATTCCTATTTTTAATGATGTAGTGGTGTCTGATGCTCTGAGTCCCTGTAGCTAATTGCTATTACATTTTGATGTATTTCTGCTTCCTGTGCGTATTTAGAGACAAACATATTTTGTACTTTGAAAATTGAAAACTCCCTTCTCGTCCGAATATTCAAACTTAAAGTAATCAATGATGTTCATAGCAAGATAGAGGTGTGGATATTTGTTGTATCATGCTTAAGTGCAAGTTGAGACTGTTATCATGAATCTTTATGTTGGATCTTCTTGGAGACTTGAGCTCCTCTATAGATAATCTTTATTGATTGGATTTTATCCATGTCTTTCTTTTGCATTTCGAACTCCATTATTCTCTGTTTTGGGGCCTTTTGTTCAGCTTGTAGACACTGTTGTTGAGGGTTGTTTGAGCTCTGATTCACTTCTCATTATATTCCGGTTGATATCTTACTATGATAACTTTCCTACTCACATAAATATATCAGTACCTGATTCATTTGTAAGAAATATACTTGAATTACACAAGAATGGTATGACTGTACCTGCTATCTTCCTCTGAAACATACTGACCTTATTTGATAATGAATTTTGATAAGTTCATGACTGAATTCCATTGTTTGCATAACCCATATTAAATTGATGGTTACAGTGTGAACCTTGTGACTTTTCTCTTTCCATCTGTAGTATGCAGTGGTCAAAGTGAAGAATCATCCCATCTTGTAGTTATGTTTATTCATGAAGATCTGTACTTTTCTTTTCTTTTTAGGAAATCTCTGTATGTAATCATTACTTAGTTAGAAATGAATGAAATTCTTCACTCTCTAGTTCTGAGATATGTCTCTGGATCTGTTCTTCATGGCGGTGATGTTCATTCCCATGTATTGTATTGGACTCTACAAGTATAGTGAACTGTTGCACCTTCCTACAAAAATTTATTTCATGAATTGTAATAGTGATCTAGCAACAACCTATTATATTTCTCCTTATTTCAGTATAAAAAATGAAGATTTAGCTTGTCTGTTCCTTCAAAATCTTTCGGTAGGCTTGATTCCATTCCTGTAGATAATGACCATTCTTCCTGTAGCATACTTTTAATTCTCCTACTTGTAGTTGCTGAAACTTTCTAAACTAATTCATCTGATAGAAATGTTGCATTTCTAGAAAATTTGATTTCCTTTTCTTTGATGAATCATTTGTCAACTGATGACCTGAAAATGTCATCTTATTTATTCACTCTTCTTGGTGTAGCTCCTTTGTAACTTGTAGTTGCACTTGTACTTGTGAGTAATGATGTAGCATCTTGATCTATTTCTATACTTGTCATACACCCTGTTGTAGTTACTGGAAGTGGTCATCTTGATCTTGATTCAACTATACTATGAGATGCTCATTTATGTACCTTGTGTTTTCTATAGCTGACATCAATCTGCTCCTTTCTGAGAGCTCTTTTCCATGTTCAGACAACTTGTTTGTTTATAATCCATTTCTGAGTTGATGTCTGAGCATTACTTGAGCATTACTAAATCTTTCTTGATGAAATTTGGAAAAGACTACCTAGAAATGTGAATTTGGTCCTTTCTTTCTCAGTTGTATTATTTTCTTTGAAAGTAATCGTAACACTTCTTTTCTTTGAGTGATAATCGTATCCTTCATCTATTGAATTGTGGCTTATTGTTGGAAGCTGAATTCGATAACTATTATCTTTGACCATACCATGCATTATCTGCTTTCTGTATTACTATTTGATTTATCTATAGCTTTCAAGCATGTATTAGTTTGAAATAACATGATGGAAAGATGTAAAATGTCCATTTTACATGGCGAAGCCCTGTCAAAATTTTCTCATATTTCCTTTTCCATTCTATTTCAGTTGTAATCTTAGGTTTACATCTTAGTTTTGTCTTTCCTTAACTGATCATCAGTTCGAAGATGTCTTCTAATGTGACCAAGCCTTGAGGTAGTTTATTCATCTTTAATTGAACAATCTGGTCACCATATAAGTGCTGTAATTTATCTTGATTTACTATAGAAAATTCAACTTCTTGCTATAAAAACCTACAAATTTAATCATCATTTTCAAAAACTTGCCAATTCAAATCATTATCAGGTATCAAAGGCTTGACAATCAGCTTTATATGAGGCTGAATATCATTGTTTTTAATTTGTTCCAGCATTTCAAAACTGGCACCAATTGCTGCAAGTCTATCTGCATGCTTATTTTCTATTCTAGGAATGGATTGGATATTAATAGCATTGAAATATTCCATTAAGTCTGAAACTCTATGTCTATAAGACTTCATTAATGGATTCTTACAAACATTGAAATTTATTACTTGATTGATAACCAACTTAGAATCACCAAAAATATGTAGCATGTTAATACCTCTCTTTTTGGCCCAAAGTAAGCCATGAATCAATGCTTCGTATTCGGCCACATTACAAGTGCATGAAAATTGGAGTCTTAAAGCTGAAAAATACCTTTTGTTTGTTGGGGAAGTGAGCATCAAACCTGCACCTTTTCCTTTCTTTTATTTAGCTCCATCAAAATGAAGCTTCCAAATCCCTTCTACTACATTTTATGTTTTGGACAGCAAGGGAATTGGTGTGTTTTCCTCATGTAGACAATACACACCAAACATATGTTCTTCAACTTCCTTGAAAGGATCATGAGCATGTTCTTCATGTGTCTTTTCATCCATAAAAAGTTAGAAACACCATCTAATGTTGAAACATGAGTTGTATTATCAAAATCAGATTGGTCTAAGGCTGCATAATTAGCTAATGCATTAGAAGCATGAGGCTCAATGTGAAATCGCTAGCTGGTTCGAATTGATAGTAACTTTGGTTCCATAACATGTAGTGAAAAACAAGAAGGACCAATCTGAAGAGAGATAACCTCCTATTTTTGCTATGAAATCTCTAGATAAGCATATAGAAAAGTAAGGAGGTAAATCCACAATAGTAATATCTTGCAAAATGGAAACATTTGGGCAAGCATGCAATGTTACCTCCAAATTTCTGATGACACCAACTGTATTTATTATAGTTCCATCCAACTGTAGAACACTCTTCTCTGTAGGTTCATAATGTAAACCCAATTTTTCTATAATTGCTTTTGGCATAATTGTGCTACTTGCACCGCTTATCCACCATACAATTATGAACAAGATGTTCTCCAATAATCAGTGAAAAATAAAATGGTGGTGGCTTCTTTATGTCATGAGCATTTAAAACCTTTTGAACCATCCATTTAACTTCTTTAACACGGTCTTGTTCTATTGTTCCAAGGACCATATCTATTTTTTGAACTTCCTTTTTCTTGTTTTAGAAGAAATCTGCAGCTTAGCAAGTTCATGAGAAAGTAAATCTTGTTGTCCTAGAATACTTAGAGCATCCCACATTGAGATGTTAACATTATGATTTTTCATTACATCAACAATGTTAAAAGAAGCAACAATTTTAGAGACAAATTCTATTGTTTTAGCATAGGCTTTGGTGAAAACTGATTTTGCTTTAATTGCTTTTGATATTTGAGGTATAAATAACCTTCTTGGATCAAGCTATAGCTATTTTTGTTGTTCTTTACCAGATGGAACACTTGCTATATTTTACGGGACAAAAGCACTGTTAGCTAGTTTTGAGCTTGTAGTTGCTTTTTTTTTTGTGACAGTTGGCAGAACAGGCCTATTTTGCTATTTTTTACTTTCTACACCTTTTCTTGAGCCCTAGTAGTAATTGCAATAAAATCATCCTCACTGAAACTGACTAAGTTCTGTTTAGGTGCCTTCTGAACCTAGAGTATCTTGCTGCCCACCCTCCATTTGAGGCATGAACAATGTCTTAGATTGAGGTTGTGCAACAAGACTTATGTTTAAAAGCATTTGGGCAACTAGTGGCTAAATGAGGTTGATTACAAGGTTGAAACCACTCTTCTATAGCCATATTAACTAGAAATAAAGTGTTAGATGAACTAGGATCCTTTAGGTCAAACTGCCTTTGCTAATAAGGCTGCCTATAATTTTGATTCTGCTGGTAAGGCTGCCTATTTTACTAGTTTTACTGATAAGGAGCCTAATAAGGTCTTCTAGGTAATGCAAGCCTATTCTTAATTGAAGTCAACTTATTCCCCATAGTCTGCAAAGCTTTAAAAATGTCATCTGATGGGGGTGCAACAACAGGTTCTATAATTGTGATAGGTTGTGGGATAAGAGCTAAATCTACCAAAAATGGCATTGAAGGCCTTGGTGCTAATTTTCTAGCTTGAATAAGGTTGTTTTAAGCTTTTATAGTGATATCATAAGCATCCAAAAGAGTTTCACCTCCCATAGACTGAATCATAGTTGAAATATCACTGTTTAATGCTCTGAGATAATAAAGGAAAGCATGGTCAGCTTGAGGCTTAACACTTGCTGGGATTCTTTCCCAAGTTTTGGAAAAATAAATGTTGAAACTGGACATAAATTCATGAGGAGCTCTTCTAATGGTAGATAGTTGTTCTATAAGGGATAAATGATCTGAATTATCTTGAAATTGTTTCAGCAATTTATCACCTAAATCATCCCAAGTTCTTATGCTTCCAATCTCTAAATTTCTATACCATTGCAAGGCTTGTCCTTTAAGGGATGCAACTAAAAGTCTCAAAGCTACATCTTCATGAGTGATATTATGAATTGCACATAAGGCTGTAACATCTTTAATGTGCTTTGTAGGTGTAACCTGATTTTCACCAGTGAATGATGGAAAAAATTTCATGGTAGCATTAGGGATATCATGATAAACTGGAATTACTAATGGGCTGCCATTAGTAAAGGTCACAAAATTCCTAGGTGGTTGAATAGCCATTGGAAAATCGGGATTTGAATAGAGAAATTGATACGTGGTGAAGGAATATTAGGAGGAGGGTTATCAAAACCAGGCCTATTATAAGGTAAAGTATTACCAACTCTTCTCCTTCTTGCAGAATTCAAAGGTAAAGAAATAAACTCAGAAGGAATTCCTCTTACCAATGATCTTGTAGTCACTTTAGGCATGGAACATGTTATAATATTTGTCTGAAATCAGCCTTATGGAGTTCCAAATAGATATTTAAATCTTAAGAATAAATTGCTACGGTTTGTTGATCTAAAAATAACTTTTGATGTAAATCTACTGTAAATTGCTGTAATTTGCTACAGATCTGATTCGTTGTCCCACCAGGCATGCCAAAAACTGTTATCTCTTAAAAGTGCACCCTGTAGAGAGATGGCTGCAATTTTTATTAATTTGCAAAAATGATCTCTCTCTTTCGTAGATACAATGGAAACACATCAGGTATGTGGGTATACCTATTTTGAGGCGAGTCTCCAGTATCAAGGCCAATTCCTTATTGATGTATCATAAACTAATTTTCTAGGGTTTGAGGGTAAAAGAAGACTGTAAAGGGATTTAAAATGAGGTGATACACCAAACTTGTATGAGGTCTTTGACTAAGTACATGCACAACTGATATGGGAATGAATTCTTGGTGCACGAGCCAACAGTTTCTCAGAGATTATTAAGGGAAAACACTTTGATGTATTGAGGGAAAAATCACAACAATATTACTAAGTTAAACATACACATTAATATCATGCAGAAATTACTGAAATTTGTAATAAGGTAAGATGATTAATCAGGGAATTCAACATTCACAAGATTAATTGAGCATACACAAGACTACAAATAATTGGAAAGGTAGAAAATAATTCACATTCAAAGGGAAAACTCTGCAAAAAGCTTCAACACTCTTGTATCTAAAAGTCCTTCTTTGTGCTTTGCCAAGGCACACAATATATAGCAAAATTGATTCACCCACCCTTCCTAAAAATAGACTAAAGTTGTACTCGCCCATGCATCCTATTTTTATCCTTTATTTATTAATAAATAAAGGAATAAAATAAATCAAACTAATACAAAGAGGCATTAATAGCCTTTGATTACATCACAGTCAAACTCGTAGTTGACTGTTCTATTTTTAAGAAAAGCATGGGTGAATAATTTGCAAAAATAAATCTTGCTTGATGAGAAAGTCTCCTTCCTTGTGCATGCAAATTCTATCTTCTTTCTGATATGTCCTTTTGTGGAGGCATGCAAAAATCATCTCCTGTGAGTGAGAAAAATCAATTACATTTTTTGCAATACTTGCAAAAATAATCCATCCAAACATCTACTTAATGGGGACCACCTCCAAGCCTAGGTTCTGATGTTGACATTCCTTTGTCTTCTAGTATGGTAACATGACTTCTTTTGCCATCTTTTAAATATATCATTTGCAAAATACAATACCTTTGTTTTGTGCTAACTCCATGTGGGGACCACTCTTAGTAGGTGCACTTGTCTTTGTTGAGTTTGGCCTTCTTTTAGACTTGGGACATTGCCATGGTTTTAAACATATATATGGGGGCACTTTGTAAAAGGCCACCATGCCATACTCAGCCACCTTTGATTAAAATATGACCACACAGTCACTTGTCGGCTTTTGCATTTTATTGTAATAAGACTATATCTTACCTTTTTAGGAGATTACCGTATGAAAATTATTTGGTCAACTTTTCATCATGGTTCTTGGACTATAGTCAAGATCCCTTTTACATGTCAAATGCAATGATTTTAAAATAATACGGGCTGGCCCCCTCGTGATGATGACTCACCCTTGGTAAATTTTTTTTGGTGGCATCAACTAACTCAGGTCGAGTTAGGGTTTTGATGGAGGCCATCGATCTGGTGTCCTTTTGATTTGTAGCCATTGATCTTAACCCTCGGTTAGGGTTTTCTAGCCTGCATTGAATGTGGTTGGTAGGAACTAACCGTGATGGTTTGCTTTGATTTTCGGAGATCGAACCGAGGACATTGATCTTATACTCGGCCAAACGTTGATCATTGATCTTTTAATTGTGGTTGGGTTCCACTAACTCAAATCTTTGAGCTTGATGGTAAAGGTCATTCGACCTCAATGATCTCTTCATTTGGGTTTTCGGTCTACGGCGAAGCCGTGGAAATTTTTTTTTCCCGATGCCATTATTGAAATCTTTCAAGCTTGGCTCCTCGCATAAACGGTTTCTCTGTCACTCTTGTTTCTCTAGAGCTTTTTCTGCAGTTTTAATGGCTGAAATTTTCTCGGTTATTCGATCTTTATCCAGCTTCATTTGTGAGATTTTCCTCGAAGTGGCTGCCATTATTTTCTTTTTGAGCTCTACGAGGTTTTCTTGGTAGACACCATTCTTTGCTCTCGAGATTTGTGGATTTGGATTTCAAAACCATGGTTGGAGTTCAAGGCTCTGAGTTGTATTCGCTCTGTTAGAGCTTCCTGAGCAAGGTGGTTGTGGGTTTTCCACCATTGTTGTGAACTTCAAGCTTGTGAATCTTCATCAGATTATTTTTCTCCTCATAATCGAGCCATTTCTAGAGTATGAAGCTTTATGTCTTGATTGTAATATTTCAAGCTCGCTTGAAGGTCGAGTTCTCTGCATTCGCAAGCCCTGGTCTTTTACATTTTTTTCTCCCCACTAGAAGATCTCAAACGGTTTGGCCATGGTCATGATTTTTGAGCCTGAACTCTCTATAGCCATTATAACAAGGTAAGTGGCTTTTGAATCCTGGTGTGAGCTAGATTTACCTTCAATGGGTGTCATAAAATAGAAGAACTTCCATTTTACTTGAAGTTGGTTTGTATTATTTTTTCATGGTCTTCGTGATTCTTCATGTTAGCTTACCTTGAATGATCATGGAGGGTTTGTTAAACAATTTCCATTATGGGTATTCGCTATCTTGCATAAAAACACCATTTGATTGCAATTATGGCTATTGTTGTTCTCTGTTACTTTTCATTCTTCTCCAAATCTGGGTTCTACATTATTTTTGTTAGCAAGTGCTTGAGAAGGGTTGCCATAATTTGATATCACGGGATAATCTATGCTTTATTCCCCTATGGTATTTTTTTGCTTATGTTATTTTTCACCTTTCTAAACTCTGAGAGTTTCGGTAGTGAAAGGCACCATCATGAAGATTTGGGGCTCTAGACCATCATTGTTTTGATCTCTGCAATTCGTGAAGAATTTCTTGAGTTATGGGTATACTCGTTTATATTTAATCTAGTTCGAGCCATTGTTGAGGAGAAAATACCGTTTGCTCAAGATGCCATTATTGGGGTTTTTGTATTTCTGTTTGTTTATTTCGATCTATTTCCTACCTCCTGTGCATATTTAGAGCCAAAATATACTTTGTACTTTGAAAGTTGAAAACTCCTTTCTGTCTTGAAAATTTGAACTTGAAGTAATTGATGATGTTAATAGCAAGGTAGAGGTGTGGGTATTGTTGTATCATGCTTCAGTCCAAGTGCAAATGAGATTGTCATCATGGAACTTGATGTTGGATCTTCTTGGAGACTTGAGCTCCTCTATAGATAATCTTTACTAATTGGATTTCATCTACAATATTTTTTTGCATTTAGAACTCCAATATTTCCCTATTTTGGAGCCTTATGTTTAGCTTGCAGACACCATTGCTGAGGGTTGTTTGCTTGAATTGACTTATTTCTACTTTGAACTGTGTTGAAAATCCTTGAAAAACTCTGAATCTAGATTTAATCATTAGCTTGCAACTTCTTGGTTTGTTCATTTGTGCAATGCTTATCTCCTTTCAATGGCTAACCTAGCTCTCCTGACTACTATAACATTTGAGAATTTATGTTTTCTCCTTCAATTGGCTGTAATAAGCTTGATCCTTATCATTTCTTGATCGATTCTTTCAAAGTTGAACCTTAACTCTAGTTGTTGAACAAATTTTAAAGTTAACTCCATGTTATAGTTGGTTGTTACTTTGCTTAAATGGTTGTACTTCTTTGATATTGTAGCATTTATGTGCACTCATATTTGCTTCATTTTGAAAACTGCAATTTTAGGATGGCTGAAATTTGTAAGATTATCTTGAAACTTCATTTTATTTATCTTGTTAAGCTATAATGAATGCTCCAAAGTCCTTCAGTTTAGTGACTGAAAGTATAGCTCCATTTTTTTTTGCTTAAATACTGTATTTGATCTTTATTACAACTTTAGTATACATGTTGGAAAATTTAAAATGTCCATTTTACATGGCGAAGCCCTGTCAAAATTTTCCCATATTTCCTTCTTTTATTTTTGTTTCAGCTTGTAATCTTATCCTTCCAGTTAGCTTTAGCCTTTATCTTCTGATTTTTCTACTTCAGTTGTAATATGAAACATGCAATTTTATTTGTAAGTCTCTCCTTTGATATGTATTGTAACTTCTTCTATTTCTAGAATAGTTGTTGAACTTTGAGTTGCATTCTTCCTTTATACCAATATGTACTTGTGACTTATCTGCTTCATGTACCATAGGATAGAAGTCATTGAACTCTGCAATCTTTATCTATAGTGAGGACTGTAAGACATGATTTATTTCTTCTTGATTGCAACCTATACCTGCACACTTAAGAAAACAGTTAGAAAATATTTAGGCTTTTGGCCTCTCTTATGTCCATGGTTTTTCTTTTCTTCTCTCTCCTTCTTTCTGAGTGAGTAAATCATGTACATGTTGTTACAGAAAAGTACTTCTATTAGTAGTGCCTTTGATCTTCATGTAATTTATATCTCATGTTGTTAAGAGATTCATCTACATGAATTTGGATAGTATAGGAATATGGATTAACCCTGAGCTCATAACTAATATTTTCCTCTTTTCTTTTTTTTTTCAGGTATAGTGCTTTCAACAATGAAGATGAAGAGGAACAAAGCTAGAGATGGAGATGCATCAACTGAAGAAGAAACCTCCAAGGCAATGATGGGTTCATTCATACTCCTCTATTTTCTCTTTCATGCATATGTACCTCTTATTTCAGTAGTTGTACTTTACTTTCAGTTACATCCCATGGCTTGTGTGGGAACATTTGAAATTTCTTATGAATAAAACATTGAATTTTGAAATTGATTTGTGTATTTCTTTCTACATTTCAACTTTCTATATGGATTGTATGATGAATTAAACAACTCAATAATATAATTGAATGTCTTAACCATGAAGGAGAGAACATAAAAATACCTGTAATCATTTAGCAATGAACTCGATTGCTGCAATATGCAATTATGATTGTTGTTCAAAACTTAACACTTCATCTATTCTATAATTTGATGTTTTCATCAAGATAACACAATCTGTCCTTCGGGGCTTTGTGTTCTTTGCTAAAGATTGCCATGAAATTGCAGACTATGTGATCTGTTATGTTTTGTAACAACACACATAGTTACAAATTTCATGTAATCATTAATTAATTCAATAGAAACAATATTTACCAAAGAAACTCCCCTAGCTTAGGTACACTTCACTAATGCTATCCATCATAACGAAGTTTTGAGTTGCCCATTTTTGCACATGTGTAAAATTTTTCAACACAATGTTTTAGGTTTTTGGATTTTTTGTGCATAATTGCAAAACTTACAATATGTGGTCAAACCTCCTCCACATCGGTGAACACCCAATGTTTTAGGTTTTGGGACATCGAGACATCTCAACAGTTTGACATGAAGCTTGCAATTTATGGTCAAACGCTCGAACCTCGGTCAATGTAGTGTTTTGGGTTTTCCTTGGTGTCAAATAAGTTAAAAACCCAATGAAAAGCATGAGAATATCAAATTTAAATGACATATGTCGGGACTTGTTTGTGAAGTGTAAACTCCAACCCAATTTGTAGGGTTTTTGAATGTGTTTGACAAGTGCTAAGATTTGACAAAGTTTTGGAGTTTTCCCAATTGTTTGAAAAGAAGAAAACCATGAATTGGGTTTTCAAAGGTGAAAAGTAAGGCAAGAAGCCCTGAAGACATGTGTGTGTATGTCAAATTTAAACATGGGGGTTACAACACTATTCACTTGCAAAATGGGGTCGATTTGGGAGTGACATTGCTCCTTGGTCACATCACAGTGTAAAGTGACATCATCAAGGGAAAGAGGCACCCATACTAACCCTTAAACCTTGGTCACATGGGAATTAAGCCCTTAGTCCCACCCTACCCAAGGGGGCTTAACTTTTCCTCATAAAGTTTGGGCAAAATTTAAGAACTCAATATTTTTATGCAAAAAGAGATTTTTGCAGCAAGAAACTTCAAACTTTCATAACTTTTAGCCAATAAATTTGTTTCAGATGCCATTTTTTTGAAACTATGATTTTTTTAGCTCTATTCATTAGTGATATTATCATGCATTGTAAAATTTAACCTCTATAGTTTTAGGGGGCTACATATCTCAATATTTTAAGCACACACATAGCTCAACACATATCCACTTACTGCAATGGATTCACCTAAAGTTTCACTTCTTACACCATTCAACTATCATGAGTGGAAAGTCAAAATAAAAATCCTCTTGAGGAGTAAAGGCTTACACTGGATCACTATGGGTATAGAAACAAACCGGCACTAGATGCAGAGAAGGTGAAGTGGAAAAAGAAAAGTGACGAAGCCTATGGTCTATTATGCCTATTAATGTCTTAAGACTTGCTCTTTCATAGTGAATATACAAATAATCCTAATGAAGTATGGACCATATTGGAAGGACTCTTTGAGAAATAAGACATAATGAGAAGTCATGATTTAGAGAATTAGCCGATAAGTTTGATTCGTGCAAATTTGACATGATACAAGACTTCTTCACCAAATTCAAATCACTTTGGTTGTAGTTGAAATTATGTGGAAGAGATAAAAATGGATGATCAATCAATTCTTTCCATCCTTACCAAATTGGTTTCTGACTATTATGTGTTCATTTTTACCTTCCACACCACAAAGAGCTCCATCGAGATACATGGACCATGTCATCCTTGGACAATTTTATTTTGTTGAATTAACTTGGGAGCAAGACAAACTTATTCAAATGGGTGCATTGAAGTCCTCTAAATCACATGCTCTATTTTCTAGACATGAGAAACTAAAGGCTTCAAACAAAGAGGATAAAAAAGGATCATGAGAACAAGAAGGATCAAAATGATCCCACCTCTAAATCAAACTTTGGAACTTCCTCTTCCAATGTTAAGTCCAAGAAAGAGAGGATCAAATGTGGGTATTGCATAGACAACAAGATGATGAAAATAAATGTGTGAAGAATAAGATTGACCACCTCATGATTCTTCTTGAGAAAACCACATAGGTGTCCCCGTGTCTATCAAACCATCTTCATCAACCCATGAATCCTCCAAGGTAAATAAAAATGGAAAAGGGAAAGAGAAATAATCAGGAAAGGAGAAAATAAAGGGAGAGCCCTAGTTATAGTTGTACCACCAACTCGACATGGGTTATTGATTCTATTCCATCACATCATATGGCCTCTTCACACATAAAGTTCACTTCTTTGGAGCCATGTGACATGTCCACTATATGATTGGGTGATAACTCTTCTACACAAGTTTTGGGAGAGGGTCTGTTGAAGTGAGTGGAGGAAAATTCAATAATGTTATAATTATTCCCTCAAAATAGACTAATCTCCTATCATTCTACTAGATTACTCACCTCGGTCAGGGCATGTGAGTTGAGTTCACTACAAATTCAGTGTATGTCAAAGAGTTACATAGTGACACTATCATTGTAGTGGGTATAGTCGATCATCAGACTTGGCTATATTCCTTCTCTCACTTTTCCCTCCTTCATATTTTGCATCAGATTAACTTGTACTTGATGACATGTTAGATATTGAGCACATTTATGATAATGGTGAATTCTATTCTAGCACCAATGTCTACAAAGAGCGATGGGGACCAAACTCCACCATTTCATGTTGGCATGTTGTGTTCTAGGTGTTTTCATTTATGAAAAATCCAATCACTGAAAAATAGGATACTAGAGTAGAGTCATAGGATGCTTAGTGTGATGATGACATAGGGATTCAGATGGTTGCATGGTGGCATGAGGTGTTTCAAAGTGAGAATGGTTTGGTTTAGCAAGCCTTATCGGGTGTCCTAGTGTCCTAGGTGATGGTGTATGATGGTTGGATCTTATTGGTGGCTTGAGTAGCATGGTAGAAGCATGGAGAGAATGTTTGGGGAGTTTTTAGGCACTCACATGAGGTTTAGGGTGTAAGTACAAGCTGAATCTCAAGATTAAGGTGTCCATCTAGAATGTGTTTAGGTCCTTGGATACATGAGGTTGAGTTGTGGAGCCACAAGAGCTTATGGATGTATGTAAGAAAATTTTTCATGATGTATGAAGGTTTTATGACCTTTTAGAGATGTTTTATGTCATTTTATAGGGTTGGTCCATTTGATCCTAGCCTAAACCATGTAAAACCCCAAGGGCTAGTCATGCAAATGAGATGGGTTGAGAATATGGAGAACTATTTGAGCTATGATGATGATTTTAGATGGTGAAAATGGGTTTCTTATAGGTGTGAGAAAATTTGGAGTCATTCTGAAGAATATTTTGCAAGATAAGTGGTTTTTGGTGAAACAAGGTCAAGAAGAAGGTCATTTCCAACTCGAATTACACCTTCTGATACTGACCCTCAATTGTGTAATTTGAATTGGAAATTTTAGATTTTAGGGATGTTTCTAAACTGAGTCAAGAAGGTTTCACAAAAATAATGAGGTCATTTTATTGTCACTTTTTATGAACGAATGTTAAGAAGGTAAACAACTTTTTGTGTGTTTGAAACCCTAGCTTGAAAGCGGTAGGAGAGGTATTGCTCATGAGTGTATAGAATTAATTGATAGTGAAATGATGATGATTTTATGATGTATATGACTCCTTTAGGTTTCTAGAAATGTATGGTAGATTATGTGGTGATGAGTGGACCCCACTCAAACAACTTGTTTATGAAGAAGTTTAGTTTTAGACAAGGTTGTCCAAAGGAGTTGAAAAATAAATGGAAATTTTTTTTAGTATGTGAGTTTTTCTTGATGTTCATTATGTTTTAATACCATGATTATGCTTATAAATAGAAAAGTGTACCCTATTTGTGAAGACTAGTCAAAAGGTAGTTTTGGGGCAGTTCTGGAGCAGTTTCAGAGAATGCACTTGGTTGAAGGCCTTCCACTTGGAGTTGGAAGGAGTTATAATATGTTATGGAAATTATATTAAGAGGTATTTATAGTGGTATAAGTTTTTTTCTTGATGATGAATTTTTATGGGTCATCAAGGTCAGTTTGTGAGGAAGAAAGTTTCTTGGTTTTCAAGACAAAACTACTTTGGCTGAAAGAATGAAGTGAATGAGGTATGAGATGAATGATTTGATTCTTGATATCAGTTGGAGAGTGAAGAGGGATTAAATTTTTTCCTATTTAAGGAATTTTGAGGTCTTGAAAGTGGTAGAAATGGTGTAAAATAGTTGAGTTTGTAAAACTACTTTCTGGGCAACTTGATTTAGTGAAGAGGAAAGTAGGTGTGGTTTGCACACATGGATGTTTCAAGAGATATAACTTGAATGGAGGTGATATAAAGGTAAAAAATATTCCATAAGTTGTCACATGCTATAAATGATTTTTTCTTTGGTGGTATTGATTCACAAAGGCGAAGATAGGGTGCAGTGACAATTGTTTTGTGAAGGATATGAGCCTTTTGAGTTGTGTTATGAATTATTTGATTGGTTAAATATAATTAATTATTATGGATGATTTTTAATGTCATATTACACATGTATGGTGAATTTGGGATCTTTAATAGTCATGTTTTCTGAATTTTTGGTTTTATCCCATTCAGGTGATGGGGTTTTAAGCTTGTTTTGTGCAAGTTTGATGGTTTTGGGAATGACCAACCTATATGGGTCATATGTGAATGTTTTAATGATTTAATTGGGATGTTTTAAAGTGACATTGGTCAAAAAAATGAGGGAAACTGGCGTTTTGAGTGTTTGAATCAAGAGGAAGGTATAAAAGTGAAGTTTTAGTTCAAATTTGAACTAGTTCTTTGAGAGGAAAAAGTGTGACCCAAGTGTGAGCGAGTAAAAATTATAAGGGAATGATTTAAGATATTAGAGAGTGTGTGATAGGTTGAAGAATTTTTGGAAGAGTGTGTGCAAGTGTTTTAGGTCAAGACAACTGAAGAAGGAAAGAGAAAGAACAAAATAGGTGTGTAAGGGTTTGAAGGTTGTGAGATGAATAAGTGATCTCAATCGGTTGCATGACAGAAATAAGACATCAAATATATTATTAAAAATATGGTTGAGTGGGTGATTGATCATCTTAGGGGTTTTAGCCTCCTTGTGGAGTTGGTGCTTCACTAAACTAGGGGTTGGTGTTCCTTGTAGGGTTGATACTCTACTAAATTAGGGGTTGGTGCTCCTTGTGAAGTTGGTGCTTCACTAAATAATTTTGATTTGAGTAATATAATCAGAAGTTTCAGTGGGTTTTCTTCCCCTTGAGTGTTTCCCACTTATATCTTGTGTTGTGGTGTTCTTTCTTGTTCATGGCTATTTGAATGTATGGTATTTGATGTTGTGCACACATAAATAAATGGTTGTTTGGTTTATGATTTGAGTAAGAAAATATGAAATTGGTTTAAGTTTGTAATGACTGATTCAGCCCCCTCTTAGTCCATTATGCTTCTAACATTTTGTTGTCACATTTTAGATTTTGAGGAGTTATTTTTTGATCTACCTACTTCTGGTCCACAATGCAGACTATTTACCCCCGAGGGGACTAGGTTCAACATTTTGATTATGATCCTACCCCCTTTGCATGTAAAAATTGCAAGTTGGTGGGCCATGATCAACGTTCTTGTCCAGATCTCAAAAAGAAGAAGCCTGAAGCAAAAGCTATGCCTCAAAAAATGGTTAATGAAAAAGAGACGAAGGAATGGAAAAGGATAGGGAAGAATGGAAGGGTTGTTGAAATCAAGGAACAGGAAGTTCTCCAGTCAGATCCTGAAGTAGAGCCTTTGAACCTCCTTATCAAAACCAGAGAGGAAGGAGAGGGAGCTTGTTCTCAACATCAAAGAAGCACCAACAAAGAAACCAAAGAAAAGGAAGATGAGACTGTTCACCTGGAGTTGGTAGAAGAAATACAGGATTCGGAGGATAGGGAAAGCATAGATATGGAAGACAACAAATTGGCATTGATAGTTGCTGATGGACTATCGCTGGATGATGTATCGTCTATAGGTCAGAGCTCTTTTGCTCAAAGAGGAGAAGAAGATTTAACAATGTCAAATGGGTTTGGGATCCTAACAGATTTTGTAGCCGACACCTATGAGGTGTTAGGCTCTCCAAAGACACCGGTGAGTAAATCCAAACTTGTCACTCGTAGTAGCTCAAGAGCTGACTTAGGAAAAGAATCTAGTCAAAAGGGTAGAAAAAGTAATAAGGAAGTAAGGGAGACAATTTCAAGAAAGGAAGTGGATGCAGGAATTCAGAAAACTCTGGGGAACCTGCTGGCCTGTAATAAGAAGTGTTAAATGATTTTTCTCTCCTGGAACATCGGGGGTTGAATAACCCCAACAAACACAGAATAGTGAAGGATCTTAGAGTGAAAAATAAACTGGATATCTTTATGATTCAAGAAACTAAAATGAGTATGGAAAGATTTAGAGAAGTGGGAAGGTCTATTTGGAAAGAAAGTTGTTGGGAAGGGTGCAACTCGTTAGGTGCTTCTGGAGGGGTTGTCACGCTTTGGGATCCTAGCACTGTGCATGGTATTCCTATTCTTTTGGCTCCAGGGCATGTGGCTATGTGTTTCATGAATCTGTCCTCTAAGAAATCTTGGTATGTTTCCAACATTTATGCTCCTAATCTTGTAAGTGAAAGAAGGAAATTGTGGCAAGATCTCACTAATTTCAGGAATTTATTCAAAGATAAAGACTGGATTATTGGTGGAGACTTCAACTCCCCTTTCTCTCGAGGGAAAAAAAGGGGGCAATACCTCCTACACTGAGAGTATGGAGGACCTTGCTAATTTTCTTAACATTAATGGTTTGGTGGATTTGGAATTGGAAGGTTCTAAGTTTACCTGGGAAAATAGGTGAACTGGGACTGAGCTCATCCAAATCAGACTTGATAGGTTTGTTGTTAGTCACCTTTGTATGATCAATCAAATCTATTCCTGAAGTCTCTCCCCATAATTGGTTCTGACCATAACCCTATCCTCCTTAATCTTGGTTTAAATCTGGTCAAGAAGGCAAGACCTTTCAGATTTGAAAAGATATGGTTAGATCACCCTGATATTTTCAACAAAATCCAAGAGTGGTGGAATATCGGGGTCTTTGGGGTTCAAGTACATAGACTCGCATTACAAATTAAAGCACCTCAAAGGCTACCTCAAAAAGTGGAACAAAGAAGTCTTTGGTAACATCTTCCAGGAAAAAAGTAGATTGGCTGAAGACTTAAGGAATATTAAGGAACTTATTGATCTTGATGGTCTCAATCCGGTTCTCAAGGAGCAGGAACAAAATCTTCTGGTTGAGTATCATGATATTCTGGCAAAGGAAGAAGTCTATTGGAAGCAAAATAAGAGTGAAATGGCTTAAGGAGGGGGATAGGAATACCAAATTCTTTCATTTCTCGGCCACCTCCTATACCAACCTCCTCAAGATAAATGAAATTAAAAATGAGAATGGGGAGATTCTCTCGAGAGAAAGGAAATAAACAAATTCATCATTAACTATTTCAAGGATCTCTTTCAGCAAGGTCAAGGGATTGAAGAGCATAATCAAAATAATATCCTGAACCTGTTCCAGAAAGTCATCTCCCCTAAGAAAATCGTGAGATCTTAAGGATCCCTTCTGAGGAGGAAATCAGATTTGTGGTCTTCGATATGGAACCTGACAAGTCACCTGGGCCTGATGGTTTTCAGGCTCTCTTTTACTAAAAATTATGGAAGGTGATTAAGAACGAAGTCATTGAAATGGTCCAAGATTTCTTTAGTAATGGGAAACTCCTCAATCAGCTTAATAACACTTTCTTGGTCCTTATTCCAAAATTGCAGGAGCCAATGAAGTCAAAGATTTTAGACCGATCAGTCTCTGTAACACGGGTTATAAAATCCTGACTAAAATCTTAGCTGGAAGAATCAGATTGGTTCTTGACCATTTCATTTCTGAAAATCAAGGTGCCTTTGTCCTAGGAAGGCAGATTACTGATAGTATTGTGGTGATTCAAGAAGCCATCCATTCCATTGTCAACTCTAATAGATCTGTAATGTTCCTCAAGCTTGATATGCACAAGGCCTATGACAGAATTACTTGGTCTTTCCTTGAGGCCATCCTCAATAAAGTGGGCTTTGATAATTCTCTGGTTAGAATGATAATGACCTATATATCTACTGCCAGTTATTTGGTTTTGGTCAATGGTAGTCTAGAGGGCTTCTTCAAAGCTGGAAGGGGTTTGAGACAAGGGGATCCCCTATCTCCTTTCCTCTATGTTATCATGGCTGAATCTTTGAGTAGAATCTGCAAACAGGCCTTACTTTCTAGGAGGATTCAGGGAATCAAGATTTCTAATGGCCTCCCCAGATCTGCCTCAATCAATTTGTTGATGATAACTTCCTAATGGGTAAGGCCTCTATTCAAGAAGCCACCAACTTCAAATATGTTCTTATGGACTATGAGTCGGTCTCGGGGTAGATGGTTAATTTTCTCAAAAGTGTGGTGTTCTTTATTAATGTGGAGAAACAAGTCCAATTAAGGCTCGCTCGCATTCTGGGTTGCAAAATCAAGTGTTTCCTATATTCTTATTTAGGAATGCCTCTAATCCTCAATAATCCTGACTCCTCTGTCTAGAATGCCCTGTTGGAAAGAGTAAATAAGAAACTTTCATCCTGGAAAGGCCTCCTCCTCTCTCAGGTGGGTAAGATCCAACTCCTTTCGAGCTCTCTTCAAGGAGTTCCCATTTTCATTATGTCTCTCTTCAAGCTCCCGCCAAAATTATTGATGCTCTGGAAAAAATTCAGAAGAGATTCCTCTAGGCTGGAGCCTCAAAAGTTTAAATTCCCTCTAGTGGCCTGGGACAAGGTCACTAGGCCAAAGATGTGTGGGGGTTTGGGTCTGAAAAGTTTACCTATCATGAACAAAGCTTTGGTTGCTAAAGCTGGTTGGAGAATTGCTAGAGAGGAAGGATTGTGGATTGATATAATAAAAAAGAAATATCTGCAGAATTTAGGCAGAATTGACTTTTTTTTCTCTCATGAAAATCTTCCTAGAGGATCCTTCTTCTGGAATTCCCTGTTGGATTCAAGTACATCCTCTCAAAAGGCTCCCTTTGGGAGATTGGTAAGGGGAACATGATCAGATTTTGGTGGGATAATTGGATAGAAGAATTCCCCTTAGTGGATCAGGAAATTTGGAAGGAGGTGGCTCAATTCTATGAGGAGAATGGTAAAATCTGGATAAGAGATTTCTGGAGGCATGAAGAGGATAAGGTCCAATGGGAAATCATAGTGCCCCCTGGTTATGATGGTGATTTCAAACCTTTTCAAGATCTCAATAAGAAACTCAGGGAATTCCATATCCCCATATTCCAAACCAAGGAGGATTCCATCATTTGGAAAGAGGAAGACTCAGGAAATTATTTTGTTAAATCTGCCTATAGACTTCATTTCAAGAAAGACTTCCAAAAAGAGTATTGGGGTAAGTTATGGATTAAAGACCGATCCCTAAGATCAATATTTTTTACTGGTTGGCTACCCAAAATAGAATCCTGACTGTTGAAAATCTTATAAAAAGAGGAATGCAGATCCCTAATAGGTGTATACTTTTCCGGAGAGGGGAAGAAGATGTGAATCATATTTTTTTACTTTGTCCTTTCTCTAAAGGTGTCTTCTCACTGATTCTGGAGCTTTTCAATATGCAATGGATTTTTCCCTCGAATATTGAGGATTGTTGCACCCAATGGGAGAGCCCATTTAGATTTCCCTTTCTGGCCTGGGCTTGGAAGATTGCTCTGCCTCATATCTTATGGGGTCTGTGGAAAACAAGGAATGATAGCATTTTTAGAGACAAAAACCTCTGATTGGGGTTGCTAAAAGGAAAATTCAAGCTGCCTTTAAGGAAAATCTCAAACTGTTTAAAGGAAAAACAAAAAATCCCTACCCAAAATGGGAACAGGAAGTCCTGGATAATTTCACCTATAGTCAGGTCAAGAGCAAAAGCCCAGGTAAGATTGTTAGCTGGATTAGACCTTTGGGAAACACGATCAAGATCAATTTTGATGGGGCCTCAAAGGGAAACCCTGGCCAAGCTGGGGGAGGTGGCATCTTAAGGAATAGTGAGGGTGATTGGTTATTTGTCTATGCTGGACCCCTGGGTAAGCAAACTAATAACATGGCAGAAGCTAGAGCCCTCCTTTGGGGTATTTTGGTCGCTAAGGAAAAAGGCCTTAAGGACATTCAGATTGAAGGAGATTCCTTAATTGTTATAAATGCTCTTCTCAATAAAAGTAAGATCAACTGGCCGATAAAAAATATTATTCAAGACATCAAGGAATTGTTAAAGTTCTTTGACAAGATATCTATCAATCATATTTTGAAGTGGGAAATAAATGTGCAGAGAAGATGGCCAACGTGGGAGTCCTTTGTAATGAATAAAAAATTGGTGCAAAGGGGAGAGATTACCCTCTAATATTAATGATGAAATCATTAAGGAAAAAAGGCGCTAAGTTTCATGATGTTGGCACGAGCGGGGGCAAGTATTTCAGGCACCAAGATAGTTTATACAAAAATCATTGTTTCAATTTGAACTCGGATAGGAAGATCAGTTTGTGGATTGTGATAAGTTTTAGCTGGAAAGGCAACCTTGACAAAGTGCAGATGGGTGGTGACAGGATTCGTGTGGAACCCCAGTCAGAATATGGAAGAGAGCAACAGGGATCTATGGAACAAGCTAAAAGTTGGGGGATTTAGTAATTTTATTGCTAAATTACATGGTCATGACCCTGCTCTTTCCAAGGATTTTGGCCAAGCTTGGAAAGAAGGGGTTTTTACTGTCCATGGTGTGGAGGTCGAGGTCTTGGAGGCCAATATTGCTAGGGTGACAGAAATGAAGATGGATGGTTTAAAAATCTACAAGGAAAGAACCCGCAGAGACCTTGAGATTGAGCATTTTTTTGTTGGCAAGGAGACTTGTTTTTTCTTCACTGATGGCATTGCACGCTCGTGCATTCCTGGAATCTAGAAGGATGTCTGCCTACAAGTTATGAAGTATATCACTCTGGAGGGTAAGTATAGAAAAATCTATACTCATCACATGACCTTCCTCAACATGTTTCGTCATAAGTTTATGGTCAACATTCCTTTTTTCCTGGCTACCTCTCTTTCGAACTCGCTTATGGAATTCCAGAACAAGAAATCCGAGCTGCCCCTTCATGAGGGCCTGATTCTTCTTCTATTCGAGAATGGCAAGCTGGTTCTGGATCACCCTTTGGTCTCAACCCTGGAGGAGCATGAAGAGGATGATGACATTACCCTGGCGGAATGTCTTACAAAGATGAAAGAGGGAAAAACTATCCCCAAGGGGGATGGAATTGACAGAGACTATAAGGAGGGAGCTGTTGGGGAAGCCAGTGCTTCCAGGAAGAATGAGTGTGTGGGCGATCCCATTGTTTTCGAAGATTGGAACAGGAAGATGGTGTACTTAGAGGGGGTCCTCAAAGCTATGGAGGATACGAATGAAGGGCAAAGGGAATCCATCTTGAATATCATAAATATTTCGAAGAAGATGGTTTCGGACTAGGTTCAGACTAAAAACCGAATGAAGGAGCTGGAGACTCAGGTCAAAGTGCTACTGGATAGAGTGGAGGAGATCGAAGGAGAAAAGAAAAGGAGGAGATTCAACCTCCATATTAGCAGCTCGGAGGAAGAATAGATGGTGGTTCTTTCTAGTTTCTTGGTCGGGTTGTAGCTGGTATGGGCCCTCTGGTGATTTTCTGTCTGTCATGGAGGGTTTGTAGGTATCTAAACTTTTTGCGGACTTTGGGCGAACTATGATGCCCTATTTTTTTCTCTGTCTTTTTGTCCTTTTGGGGGTCCTGATCCTGCGTTGTAAGAGTTAAGCCTATTTAACTCACTTTTCTGGGACCCTTAACTGGATTTGTCTTTCTTGTTTGTCTCTGTTTGTGTTCCTCTCTGTTTCTGGCCCCTGGGAGCCGATCCCTATTTTTTACCTTATCTAATAAAAAAACAACAAAGTATGTAGAGAGTAGAAACCTTAATTCAAGACTCACTAGACATCGTGCAGTCTAGTACATATTTGTAGAGCCTTCTACATACCTTCTTTTGCTATTCCTTCGTATATACACGATATCTTCATGATGTAGTTATCTCTTCTATTTTTCATGAGGAACACATTTCCTTGTATAGAACCATACCTTGGTTAGATATCCATCGTCTACTTGGCATATCCATTCAATTTTCCATAGTGATCCACTTTTCATTGCACTTACTTCTAATCCATGGTCACTTTGGGAGGCTCCTTTGTAGGATAAAGGGTGGTCAATGGAAGTTGTAGCTTTGAGTGGGGATTTATAGTCCTACCTTCTTTTCCTTTCTCTCTTTTGGGGAGGAGTTTTTTCCACTGGGTTTTCTCCTTTTCTCCACTTTATGAGAGATTTACATTGTACGTGGGTACCTCATCAGGCCTTATTGTTGGGACCCACCTTTTCTACCCACCTAAGCTATGCTTAAGGGGGGTGTTGGTGTAGGATTTTTCCCACTATGTGGTTTTACCTACATGGTCTAATTAACTTGCTTATGTTAATAATAGGTTATTAGGGTAACTACTTTAATTCATTTTCTAATTGTGAGTTGAGTTAGTGTAGTCACAAAATCATGCACTTTAGACATTATTTATCCCGGTTTTATACTACTATTTAGAAGGTTCTTGAGTGAAGAAAGTACTAATTAACCCCCGTCTTTTGACCATTTTGTTTTATTTTATTTCATCATTATCGACCTTTTACATCCACATGCTCGCCAAATTCTGTCATCCCGTGCTATTTTAGTCTTGACCTGGGGTGCCTAGATCGATCGGGTGCCCTCGGGAGCCCCGGTCCCATAGGGGGTGCCCGGTCCCTTTTGCACTTTCTTGCCAATTTTTGGGCTCTTTCTAGCTGTTTTAGATCTTTATCTTTTTGGTGATTGGCCATTTCGGGGTTAATTACAAAATTAGATCAAGAGAACCCTATAAATATAAAGTTATGAGACCATAATGAGGGACCTAACATCATTCACTACTATCATCCATCTAGAGTTGCATCCATCTATTGCATTGGAGATCACTTGCATCCACATAGCTCCATCATCAAGGCACAAGGCTAGGACATTTACATCACACTTTACAAGGAGGGATTCTATTATATTCCATGCACACATGCTATTACATTTTCTACATTTAGTTATTGCTCGCTACTTCACAAAGTGTGACTAACACAAGAGCACCTAGGGCACATTATGCACACACTCACCAAAACTACATTTGGGTCTGAAATGTAGTGCAACACTCAATTATTAAACCCATGGTTATGGAAGTTGAAGTCATTCCGACCCATTCATTTACATCCTTCTTTTTTTTAGGGTTTTTATACTTCTTTTGTTCTTTTACAGGTCTTTACATCATCTTGGATTATTGGTGAGATCCGGTATGGGGAAACAATTTTGATACAATAGACAATGAGGGTTTCAGAGTACCTCCCAGCCCTATAAGATGTAGTTTCAAAATTTTTATGTAGACCAAGGTACCCAATTTGTAGACCAGAATGCCCGTAGCACCCTGGGCCCCTCTCTGCACGCTCTAGTCTAGCCAAATACCCCAGATCTATCCTTTTCGGAGCTTCGACATAGTCGCTCATGTTTTCTAATTTTCTTATCATCTCGTGACACAAACCCCACAAGCATCTATTATTCAACTAAGTTCTTTCCTCTTATCTCTTGCACATTAGGGTTAACATTTCCTTTTGCATAGTTTCTTAATTCATTTATATGCTTATGTACTTGTGTTTTTATGTCCTCCTAGATTAGATTAACTAGTATACATTATTCCCATTTTTAGTTAATCATTTTGGTGAACCCGATGTCTTATCATGGCTAAAGATACTTCTTCTCTATCTCCAATCATTCTGCAGTTTGATAGTTTTGGTCATTCCTTTGTTGACACTCCAACTGATTTTTCTAGTTATCGACTCCGGCCTTTCGCTTATTCATTTTCCATTTTTGATGCATGAAGCTCTAGATGACACTATTGTTGCTTATATGTGTACCATCGATCCTAATACTTTAGCATGGGTCCTAGAGGAGGCACAATCTCCTCAACCTGATCACATAGTTACATCTCCTACTATTGTTGAACCACAAGACGCTTCTCATTCGCATTCACCCATTATTCCTCCCACATTATATATAGATGATTCTCTTGATACAATATTTTCTCCTACGTCTCCATCTTATGCTATTGGGCCATGACCTATTGAAGCTCCACATCACTCCGAAGCTACTATTTGTATGGTTGATGTTGTTCCTTCAACTTCGTCACCACTTCCCGCTGTTACGAATGTTATGGTACTTTATACGGGTCCGTTCGAGAACACTACATTACTTCACCTACCTCTCTATTGTGCATGCCTTGTCCACTATCACTGCCTCCCTTCACTTGCACACTTTTTATAAATGATTCTTATTGGGAGCACATACCACTTGAAACTTCTTGCAAAGCCACCATCTATTCACACAATGGTCTTCTTCGGCTTGGTTTTTCCTTCGAGGACCTCCATTCTCCCTTATATGATCCACATTTATATCATGGATCTGTTATTCTCACTTGCTTCTATGGAATTTACATTTTCCATCTTGTTGTTCACCTTGCACGTTATCATACTTCTTCTCCACTTACTCTCGGCCACTCTTGGCTAGATTATATTGGAGGCACACTTGACCCCAGTCATACTGATATAGCTTTTCCTATGTCATTTGGTACTTTGCATATTTGTAATAGCTCCTTTCTTTGTTACTCACCCAATTTTACTATTTGGTATGCTCATGGATGTCCATTTCCTCCCTTTATTGATGAACAATATGCCATGGAAATGTATAACTTATGTGTTCATAGTTATTTGAATGACCAACCAGAGACTATTGCTTATTAGGTTTCATGCGTTGTTCCATATGGTTTTGATAATGACCATGATGATCTTTTAGATGATCTTACTTGACCATTGCTTCCATGTACATCTTGGGGGTGATTAACTAAAATTAAACTAAACTATGGGAAAGTATAATAATAGTTAATCTAATATAGGAGGACTAAAATGCTGTAAAATATGCTAAAACAATATGGAATAACCTTAAATAATTATGCTAGATGAAATAAAACCCTAAGTATGCAAATATGTAAAAGAAAAGGACTTAGCTGATTGCCGAAGACTGTCACAAGGTGTTGTATGTCTAATTGTGGACTCTAGAAGCGAACGACCATACAGAGGTCCTGTAAATGCCAGATATGGAGGATCTAAATGGATTGGAGCACCCAAGAAGGTATTGGGGTACCCGGGATGCCCCATTACGGGCCTGGGCTCCCTGATTTATGCTAAAATGATGGGACAAAGTGATGAAATAGATGGGCATGTATATGAAAATATGCAGGAATGATGAAATAAAAGGTAAAATAAGATGGCCAAAATGTGGGATTAATTATTACTTTCTTCACTTGAGAACCTTCTAAATAGTAGTATGATACCTAGGGCTAAATAATTCCTAAAGTGCATGATTTTGTGACTACATTTTTCCCCCACTTTATGTTGGTGAGTGGAACACTTAGTAACATAAATTAGATAGAGATGCATACTTAATATCCATGTAGAGTGTAGTAGAGACGTGTTGATGGAATAGACTCAAGCGTGGAATGAAAAAAGAAAAAGTGGAGGAGCATGGATTCTAAAGATGAAAAATGTGCATAAAAATTGATGAGAGTGAACCTAGGGTGGAACACGTGTGTAGCTACTGTGGTGTGTAATGTACCTACATGGTTAGTAAAGGCAAGTGCCATCACAATGTGTCATCGTTGCAGATTGTCATCGTCATCCTCGTCATCATCATTGTCATTGCCCCAATTTGACTACTTGTTTCTCATACGGTTGGACCTGCAAGGAGAAAATGATCAAGTAGTCAAATATGTATGTATGTAAAAATGTTGTGTAAAATACACATGTATAGAAATGTGTAAAATACACAAATGTAAAGTACATTAAAAGGAAATTATAAATGGAACATGTGCACCTGATCCATGTTGAGAGAAAGGGTGTAGAAGGATATCATGTACTGCTGCGAGTTTTTTGGGCGATCTCATGCCACCTTGGCTGAAGAAGTGTAGGGAGGAAATAATCTTTATCCTCCAACCTTTGATTACTTCCGCTGAAATGTGTGTGAAGTGATCTATGTATTGTCCTAGTTTTTTGGGTGATCTGACGCCAATTGGCCAAAGTAGTGTAGAGAGGCACACCCACTATAACCCCTAAGCATGTAAATGCTTCCAAAAATGCTAAGGACACAATGTCTTGTAAAATCCATTGTGTATGGAGTTCGTAGATTGGTCTTAACTCACTCGTTGTATGTAAACCCAAAATTCCAAGGGTGAAAAGTGCATTGTACTAAATTGGTGTAAATATGTTATGTTAGTATGTAAAACCCTCAATGATGCCCCCCTCTTTCGGGTGCATGTGATGTTGCTTGAGAGGAGAATTCGGCCCCAAAAGAGGAACTACCACACTCGACTGTAGGGGAAAGGGAAAGCACTTGGTAGAAACCAAGGCACGCACAAAAGGGGATGGATAATCAAAACAAGTATTAGTTTGAAAACACATGCATGTAATGAGACAAGTGTAAAATATGCAGACAATGTAGTAACTACAAAGAAATGTAGTGTAAAAACACAAGAGAAGATGTAGACCACACAAAACATGTTACAAACATAGGACACCACTCACGATGTGCAGTAAGACATCAAGGTCGTCATGGCCACAAACAACAAACAAGTGTGCACACAAACATAGGGCAAAGCCCGCATACAATGGAAAATAATGGAAGACAAGTATAGAAAAACAAACAAGTAGTCATGGAAACATGTAATCCTACAAAACAAGTGTTGCACATGGAACACCCGTTAGCATGTTAGAGAAATAACCAATATGTCAAAGCATGTATGATCAAGTAAATGTAAGATGCTAAGTATAAAATGAAACAATAACACCTGGATAAGATGAATGTGGATGCCCTTAGCAAATAGTATAGGAAGGGTAGAAGGCCAACATCCATGTCGTGTGTAAAAATTCCTATATCTGTGATCACACTAAAAAAGGCATGAACGCACATGTTTGTATGATATAGATAATGTGATATAAGAAATCAACCTAACATGTGTAGTAAAGTAATCATGCAAAACACTAGCAAGCAAAATTAAATGCCCCCAAGACAATGCAGTATGTTGTGGATGGATGTAATGGAATGCAAGATGGAATGGTAGGAGCCACATACCCCTCGAGTGTATGGAAGTGTATACAATGAGGTTCATTTTTTTCCTCGTCAATAGTCAAGAATGAACCATAAATGAGAGTGCGTCATTGGGAAATGGTCGCATAGTGTTTGGTGTGTCTAGTGCCTTTGTGACGAGTGTGTGTATGCACTAATGATGAAATATGACATGTGTAAAGATGTGCGTGAACCCTATAGCCAAAGCGTATATCACGACTTGTTGAATGGGTGAGTGATGATTTAGCCCTAAGTGTATATCATTATGAGATGAAAGGATGAGTGATGATTTATCCCTAAGCGTATATCACTATAAGATGAAATAATGGAGGGTGGTGATTTATCCTAAAGTGTATACCACTATATGATGATAGAAAGAGGTGAAAATTTATCCTAAAGCATATGTCACTAGTCCTAAGAATGTCGCATGATGAAATGTCACATGGTGAGTGTAAAGGTCCATTTGATTAGTAAATCCTTGGAAGTTGAGTATGGATCGAGGAAATAAAGTGCGTCACAGGGTAATGAGTGCAACACATGAACAATGTAGTGTATGTAGTAATGATAAAATGACTATAGGATAAGTAGAATGTATAAATGTGCGGTGTAAATAATGCAATGTAGGATGTGTAGGGTGTATAGAATATGTAATATGTAAGATGTGATGATAGGTGTAGATAGAAATAGAATATGTAGTGATAAAATGTAAAGCTAGACCCATATATAATGTAACCTAGCATAATATGTAGAATGTATGTGGAAATGTGTAGTATGACTATGTATAGGTTATGCGTGGATAGCCTAATAATGTATGTGGTGTGTAGGGTAAGGACTAGTATAATGTAGAATGTAGGGATGAAATGTAAAACTAGACTCATAAGTAATGACGACTAGTATAGTATATAGAAAATGTATGATATGAAAATGCACAATGTATAATGTGACTAAGTGCATAGATATCATAATGAATGTAATGCGTAGATGAGGACTAGTATAATGTAGAATAAGCATAGAATGAATGGTGTATGACACACAATGTATGATGGAATGTAATGTATAATGCCTAAGGTGTAGTGTGTGGGGTTTAGTGTAATGGTAATCCCTCAATAGTCAAGTGTGAACCAAAGCACAAGAGTGCGTCATCGGGTAATGATGATGTTATGACGTGTGATATGGTATGCCTATGTGAGAATGCAAAGATTATAAATACATGATTGAGTGGGGTATTGGATGCTCT
Organism: Taxus wallichiana var. yunnanensis; assembly: GCA_018340775.1. Lineage (NCBI taxonomy): Eukaryota > Viridiplantae > Streptophyta > Pinopsida > Cupressales > Taxaceae > Taxus > Taxus wallichiana. Next base: position 801,550,886 of record CM031234.1, read on the forward strand.
GCCCCCAAGCGCATATAAATGTACAAACTAACTAATGAGAGTGAAGGTCGAGAAGGTCTGTTATCCAAATAACTCTCCTAGTTATTTGGATAACTTATATTTTTCATTATGACTCTAATGTTTCACATTTTAGGTTGCATGCACTCAAGTTTGTTCCCTTGGGCACAATTTTCTTGGCTACAGTTCTTCCATGTGCCCCACATGACTTGCTTCCTTCCTGCTTCTCCCTTTGCATTCTATTATCTCCTTCCATTTTCCCTTTGCACCTTCCTCCTGTGCACCCGCTTTCTTTCCTATCCTATCACGCACTCCTGCGCACACCATTGTAGACTTACCTTCCAAATCGACTAATTCCCTTGTATACCATTGCTCTTATACACCTTGCACTTCCTCTTTTTCCTTGTGCTCTCTCGTGTGCCCCCTTTTCCTTCTATCACCACACGCCATTCCACGGTTGAATGCTCGTGCACCCTACTTCCATACTTGCCTTTTGTAAGTATGCCTTCTTTCCTTTGAAAGATCCCAAACCCCTTTTTACCTGAATACTTTTTTTTAATATATATTGCTCTGGCTCAAATCTGAACTAATAACATCAAAAGGATCCATAGAACACCATACTAAAACTGCATAGATAAATTAAATAAAACAAACCCGCAAACCGGGTGAATATAGAAAAGGCGCCTAGGGTTTAACAGGTAGATTTCTTCATAAACAATTCAAGTTGTGTATTTAATAATGATTTCTGATGCTAAATATTATGGTAATACAATTATAAATCTGTAGATATATTAATAATAAAGATTGTCAGAACCGATGTAAATGATTCAAATCAAATCGATTTGATATATAATCGATGCTTTGGAAATTACAATAATTATCTATCATGAAAAATACATCGATCATCGCATAAAACAACTGTAGAATAAGTCACCTCACTATAGAAGAAGTCCAGTATGCCCACCGTTGTAATTTATTTCTCTTTCAAACTGCTGGAATGATAAAAACCTATGAATACAATGAAGATCCCTGAATAGGAACTCCTCTCATTACTCCTGGGGTTTCCGTCCACAAGAGGAATAATCCAGAGGGTTTCCGTCCTTGGATTTTGTCTGCAAAAGCTCAAAGCTGATTTCGCTAGGAGAAAATAATAATAATCTGGAATGCCTTTACCCAAATTGCATTTTTCCCTTATAGCCAAATAACCCTCCAAAGATGCAAGTCACACTTTTTCCCAAATCAACATAATTAATTTTTAATTAATTATTTCCTTCTTCAAGCAAGTCACATTTTTTGCCTAGGAAGGCACATTAAATTATTTATTTATTTATTTATATGCACTTTCCTAGTAAAAGTCACTTAAATAGTCTATTAATTCATTATATGTGCTTTAATGATATTTTACTTTATTTTGAGCACAATATAATAAAATTAATAAACCAAAGTCACCCTTGAAGACACCCTTTGGCCGTTAGGTAGTAGAGCAGGGCCAAAGGTCTTCGACCGAACTATTCGAGAAAGAGGGACATTACAGTCCTCCCTTCCCGAGATTGCTTGTCCCCAAGCAACTGTAGAGCTAGATGTTGTAATATAGACTCGCCCTCCCATGTAGCGTCCTCTACTGGTAACTCTTTCCACCTCACTAGGAACTCCCGAATAACTCTATTCCTCAATCTCCTCTCTCGGCTATCCAAGATCTCCTTTGGCACTAAATCCAATCTCCCTTCCTCATCCAAGGGTGGTAACTCTGTAGAAGAAATAATGTGCTGCCCCAAGGCCTTTTTCAAGCAAGATACATGAAAGACATTGTGTATCTTACTCTCAAAAGGCAACTCTAGTTCATATGCCACTTCGCCAACTCTCCTCAACACCCTGTATGGACCATAGAATCATGGCTTGAGATTTTCAGCCCCACTCTTCTTAAGAGTAATCTATCTGTAAGGATGAAGATGTAGAAAAACCATGTCTAATACCTCAAATGATCTCTCCACTTTGTGCCTATCTGCATACATCTTCTACCGATTCTAGGCCCACTGAATATTTTCCTTAAGTACCTTAAGGATGTCCTGACTATCCTGTAAACTCTCCTGAGCCTTGGGAGCTTTGTTGTCTCAACAAAAGATGTCGCATCATATCCATACAATGATCGGAATGGATTCATACCAATAGACATATGGTAAGTGGTGTTATAGCAATACTCACATAAATATAACAACTTTACCCATGCCTTCTGCTATCCTGCAACATAGTTACGAAGATAACCCTCTATCCACTTGTTCACAATCTCTATCTGCCCATCCGTCTGAGGGTGATAACTAGTGCTAGGAGTCAACTCAATGTGAACCAAATGAAAAAGCTCCTACAAAAATATGCTCATAAACCTGCTATCCCAATCGCTAACTATGTTCTTCGGAAGTCCATGTACTGAATATCGATTGATCAAAAAAATCAGCCACATGAGGTGCCTTAAAGTGGCGGGGATAACAACAAAGTGTGCATATTTTGTCAACCGATCAACTAATGCATAAATGTGATCATTCCCTTGCACCATGGGAAGACCTGTAATGAAATCCATCGAAATACTTTCCCACTTACGCGCTTCGGAATTGGAAATGGTGTAGCAAACCTCATCGGGAAAGTATGCTCGACTTGTCTCGCTAACAAGTCATACACTCAAAGACATGACGCAAGACATTGTCCTTGAGACCCTTCTAGAGAATATGTCTCTAATTTTCTGTATGTTTTAAAATACCCCTGGATGTCCCGCAAGTGGTGCATCATGGAAAGCATGCATAATCTTCTTCTTAAGCTCGGATTCAGAACTAGGTAAATTTCTCGCCCTTATACAAAATCAAATCAGCTATTACCTTATACCGCCATCCCTGAACTTTTCTATCCATAATGTCACATGCCCAAGTGTTTTTGGAATACTCAACTAATAGTTGAGATTTCCAATCTGCTGAAATCTTGCTCAAAGAACATAGGGCAGCGAGATGGGGTTTCCTAGAAAGTGCATCAACCACTACATTCTTTGTCCCCTTGACATACTCAATGTCAAAATCATATGCCTAGATTCTGCTAACCCATTTTTATTGCCTCTCATTAAGTTCCTTTTGTTCCAGGAAATATTTCAAAGTTGTTGTGGTCGGTTCTCACCACAAATTTTCCACCCACCAAATCTGTCTGGATTTTTCCAAAGCATGCTTAATGGCAAGCATCTCCTTATCATATGTGGAATACAATATCTCATTATCTCTCAAATTTCAGCTCTCGAAGGAAATAAGATGGTGATCCTGCATAAGAACTACACCAATCCCCAATCCCGAAGCATCACACTCTAAAATGAAGGGCCATGAGAAATCTGGAAGAGCCAAAACTAGACAGGTGCTCATAATTACCTTGAGCCTCTCAAATACTACCGTGCCTCATTTGACCAAATGAATGCACCCTTCCGTGTAAGATCTGTCAATGGAGCTACCAGCCGAGAATAACCCTTTACAAACCTCATGTAGTAACAACATAACCCCAAGAATCCTAGCAAGTCAGAGATATTCCTGGGTGGTGACCAATCTGCATTACACCTGTATCTTCCCGATGGACCTTGACTCCATTGTCCCCAATGACATGCCCAAGATACAATATCTCTGTAAGTATAAATTCACACTTGGACATCTTAGCAAATAAATACCGAGTCTCCATTATGCTAAGTACCTCATCAAGATGCCTCAAATGATCATCCCATGTTTTGCTATATATCGAATATCATCAAAAATACCAACACAAACAACCTCAACTTATTTTTGAAGAGATGGTTCATACATGATTGAAATGTAGCATGTGCATTGGTGAGTCCAAATGGCATCACCAAGAACTCATAGTGCCGTAGTGACACCTAAAGGCCGTCTCTTGTGAATGTCCTCATCCCAAAATTGAATCTGCGGTGGTATCCCGATCGAAGATCGATCTTTGAAAAATAGATAGATCCATGCAACTCATCTAACAATCACCGGTAAAAAAATTGAAAGTACTATGTAAAAATAGAAAAATACAGAGATAAATCACCAGAATGACACAAGAATTGATAACGAGTTCGACACTTGAGGCATGCATCTCTCGGGTCTAGTTGAATGTGACAAATATATTAAAAATATTTAAAATAACTCTTATAAAGACTTATATAATATTTTTGATCTTTTTCATCATGATCTTGTGCCAAAAATAATAGAGGTCACTTTTTACTTCATCTCAAAATTCCATCCTTAGCTCAAGTTATGAGCATTTGAAAATTACACAGTCTCGAATATAATTTAAATACAAAAACGCCCCAATTATGATGTTTCTTCTCCTATGGTGTGGCACTCAAGGCATATTTTTTTAGTGGAAGGGATCACGGTTCAAATCCCACCTCCTATGCCACCACCTTGGGAATTATCCCACATCCATTGTGCATGACTAATAGTGGCTATTTAAAAGGGGTGAAGCGGTTAAAGTAAAGTGGCTTAGCATCATGTTTAAATGACATTGGATAGACCATTGAATAGGCTATTTTTAGTGCTAATTGTGTGTGAATACGTGGATATTGGAGGGATAAGGGGTGTTTCTTTGGGGTAGGATAAAATGTGTGGTTTTTAATAGATGGTCCACCGGTCCGTGTATGGGTGTCCAAACCCAACTTTTGCTCCGTCCCCTACATTGTCCACATGTCGCATTTCTATTGGTCCACTTGGCAAGCGTGCATGCGACTACCCCGCGCATAGTCCCAAATTTTTCCAGTTGCCCAAAAATTTTAGTGGGCCATAAATTTTGCATACGAGCTTTGTTTCCTGCAAACAAGATATCGCCATAATCGTCTAATTTTTCTCCATGCCATGAAACTGACCACAATTGATTTTGAGAAGATATTAGATCGGAGTTTCTTGGTGAGAATCCCCTGGATAAAAAATTTATCATTAAAATATGGGTACAAGAATAAAATTTTTGAAATGAGAACATCTACATACAAAAACATGTTTATGTAGATTAGTTTAGGACATAACACAATGGGGATTCGATCACATCTTTGAGTATTGGGAGGAAAAATTGTTACATAAGATGAAATCTGTCATTTTGTCCTTTAAACACTATGCATAGGTCAACTTTATAAATAGTTTTGTATTAATGTTCTAAACGGTAATAAGAGTATTATCTTATCTAGTTTTAGGTTCATATTAATGCATAAATAACCTAATATTTTGATTATTATAGAAAGTACGATGAGACAATTTGCATATTCTTATCAATTGTCATTGTTAACATGACATAGCTAATTTTGTCATCTTTTTGAACAAATATTCCACCACAACTCTATGTTTACAACTATGAAAAGGTTTACACCACGAGTCCTATTTGCGTAGGATAAATGATGATACTACTATAAGTTTGTAATATGTGTATGGTAACAAAAACGAATTGACAAGGTAACATAACAAGAACACATTCATGTATAAAATGAAGGGAAAAATATTTACTGTCATTTTTAAATTCTCAAATTAGGGTTAGGTTTATTTTT